>VDFB02323044.1:13132-93578 GCA_007258455.2 Sequoia sempervirens | reverse complement strand
GAACATGCAATTTGTATTTTGTGAGAAATCTCTGATTTGAAGGATGAAAAAGACGTTTTATGATGTCTTCTTTTGTGAAAATCGCCCAAGATTTCTTCAAATAACTGATAATTGTGAACTTGAATCTGCAAAAAGATATGTTAGGAAAAATCGCCTCTGAGAATTGATGTAGATTTTGCCTCTGAACTGGAAGAATTCGCCTTGGAATTGAAAAACCACGTACTTTCCTTCTTGAAATTTGCGCCTTTTAATATGAATGAAATTCAAATTCTCTTGAAGAAAATACGAATTTGTATGAATTTGAGGATTCGCCTTTGAAATGAAATTTGATAATTCGCCTTTGAAATTAAATTCGTCTTTGAATCTCTGAAGGATTTGCGAATTTTATTTAATTTATGAATATGCCTTTGAGAATTTGAAATACGCCTTTAAGAATCAAGGAATTGTGAATTGCTTTGAACTTTGAATTTGCTCTGAAGATATGCACCCTTCTCTTCTGAAGAAATACGAATTTATCTTGAAGTTTGCTTTGAATTTAATAAAATTCGATTTTTCCTTTGAAGATATGAATTTGCCTTAGAAAAATACGAATTTCTCTTGAGATTAAATTTGCTCTTGAGAAATACGAATTTCCTTTGAAAGCTTGTGAACAACAATGAAGATGGCGCCATGTATAAATAAGAAGAAATTCGCACTGAATTGTGACTGCAAGAATTCATAAACCCTAACAAGAATAGAAATCCTCTGATTGGTTGCCCTTCAGTTCGATTGCCACTGACTGGAAGTTCAAATTCGAAAATAATAATAAAATATTTATTATCATGCGATGGCGCTAAAAATAGAAAATCGCCATTAATAAACAAGTATATTTTGAACTTCAGTTGACAACCTGGTTGAAGCTCTGAGATTCACCGTCTGACTTCACTGATTCCGAAAAGTTATCTCTTGAGCAGATAGGCGTCCATTTGCTCAAGATACTTCATTTTTTACTAACTCCCTATTTAATAGCTGACGGCACTGTCACGACTGGCCAACTTCGACACCGATTTCCGGATGACCGGGTGATGCTGAGACTATTCTGAGATATTCATCGGAAAGCCTATTGAACAAGGAAGAAATGTCTGCTGGGAGACATAACTGTAAAATCCATCATTTAACCCCTTGAAAAATTAGGCGCACCTGATTAAATTGCTTTACGGGTTCCAGACTTAGCCATTTCCCTAAACTACCATCTGATGCTTCAAACGGCTGCCGACGGTGAACGGTGAACCCTGCTGATATGAGACGAAGCTCACTGCATGACTGGAGATATTTTGCATCCAACGACTGTATGCACGACAGCTGAAAGCTGTGTTAAGGGCCTCAAAAGTAAAAGCGCCCCTGGCTCATGGTTGCACTTTTGTCATTTTGCGAAAATCAAACATTCACCTAAGTACCCTACTTTGACCGTTGATAACTGGAGCTGGGATGACCCGATTCAGGCACTATCTGTTTTAACGGACAGCCAGAAGGGCCCACAAGAGAAGTCTTTGGAGGTGACGAAGCAAGAAAACTGCTTCTAAGACCTCAAAAACTCCAGTGCGTATTTTATTTAAGATTACCGCTCCCAGACTTGGCCATTTTCTGGACGTCCTCACTTTGCAGTATTACACTAAAGACCTCGCACGTACGAGCGTTTGCCAAATCCTGAAAGCTGACGGCTGTGCTCATTGGATAGATAAAATGATAACGCTCAATAGCCGTGAAGACTTCGAATGCGAACGGGCTCATCTGACAGGCCTAAAGGCTAGGCGCCTCTGGACTGTGAAAATACACTGAAAACCATTTGTTGGATCGCCCGTAAAATTACGTGCTTGGAAGAATCTCCGCCACGACCACCTGAAATGTTGGATCGACAAGCTGAATGATGCGTTGCGGAGCTGGACTAGAGTATTACTGATGTTGTGAAGACTCTGTCTGCAAATTTTGCCATCTGGAGGGTCCTTTAAGCCAGCGCCCCTGGCTTGTACTTGCACTGGGAACAAACGGAGAAGCTCATAAACGTGAAAACTCCATTTTAAGCTGATCTTTGGATGACTGCTGCCTGAACTCTGAGAGTCAGATGACTGCTCTTGATATCTCGTCGGATAAGCAGACTAGTTGTGAATGAATTGACTGCATTCGGCATCGAAACTGTCGAGATTTGCCCCCTTCTTGAGATGGGCGCCCTCAGGCTAGTGGCGCGCTTTTGCTTGAAAAGAGCAAAATTTCTCATATTTGGAAATTTAGGATTTCAACTTCTGTCGCTGATAACCGGAGTTGTGGGTCTCGGAATGCCTTGCGGGATAGCTCGACGGATAGCCAGACTGATTTTGAAGAGATTGACTAGATGCTTGAACATTTTAACCAGAATCTTGACCTTCAATAAGCTGGGCGCCCCTGGGCTATACTTGCGCTTTTGGGCTTTTTCCTGAGAAATTTCCATGATTTGATCATTGAAAACTCTGTTTTGATCATAGAAATGACCGTCTGCAATATGGAATGTCGTCGTAAGATGCTCCTCCATCGTGAAGATCTTCATTTTGAGTCTCTGCTTCAGGTTTGACCAATATAACTGACTTTGACTGACAAAGTATTGACAAAAACTCCATGCTTGATATTGCCGAAAACTATATTCTACTACATTTTAGCAAGGTTTAGACTTTAAAATGCAAAATGCCTTGATGAAGCAAAAAAAATTGGTTTGGGTACAACAGATACTAAACAAGCCTACGGATGACTTTACCCTTAATCACAACAATGACTTAGCTTACTCAGTCTATAGTTTGTGTGTGTATGTCCAATTGGTACTCGTTACTGTTTACCCGACCAAGTTCCTCCCCGAGTGATATCTCTCCTCTGCCTGGAGGTATAAACCTGTTTCCTGCACATCATGACACAACAACGGGAGTCATATGCTCAAAACAAAGCAGAATACATGAAACACTTCAAAAATTAGTTTATTCACAAATCAATAACCTTCTATTTTCCTTTATGCAGTATTTCACCAAGAATAACATCAAATGAAACAACATTCATTTTGAAAACAAGGTACAAGCATCATTAATTTACCTCCATAATTCACATTTACTCTATCTAGTAATGGTAAATTGTAACGTCACAATTTGGGATGTAACAACAATTGAACTGAAAATAAAACTCAACGTCAAGAATGTGCACACAAGATCCCAGTGAGGGCGAGGTGCTAACATATGACGGAGTAATTATTACAAATAGGAAGTAAACTTAGGCGGATAACCAGCCATGGAGATTCAACTATCTAATTCATCCGCTGCGGCGGGCATCCACTTAAGAGTGGGGATTCACCACTTGAGAGTGGGTACAAGAGAGATACAAATTCAATTATCCACACTGGCGGTAAACCATCCAGGGGTACTTAATGTGAGAAATGAGAAATAAATTGCAGCAAATAGGGACTGGAACAGTACTACTGTTTACAGTCTTACAAATAAGAAAGAGAGCTGCAAATTACATGTAAATTACAATAGCTTCAAAGCACATGAGTATTGGATGATCCCATACAAATAATTATCTCTCTAATTGCTGATAATCAATCGAAAATCTGAACTTCTAAAGTCTGATAAGAAAAATCAGCAAACTGGACTGAAGAACCAGCAACTGTGAACCCACTAAAATATTCATAACTCATTCAAAATACCTCGGAATCGAGTGATGTCTTTTGCAGAAGCCTTCTAGGAGGTAGGCGCCCATATTCATATCACAAAACAGCCTCAAAACTCAGTGTATAATTCTTGCACAAATTCCAAAGCTCCCTAGAATGGTACGACCCTTGAGAAGGGCGATTTGGCAAGATAAAATCAAATACTTTGAAATAAAATCTGCAAATTGGTAGAAGGGGTCGCCCAAGGTAGAGAAATAAGATTCTAAAATACCCAGAATGAAACAAAAATCACTCACAAGGCTATATGCAAAATCGACTTTCAGCTGTGGCAACATCAACAACTTCAAAACTGGAAAATATCATCAAAATCTTCAACTGTTGAGCTCAATCTGCTAGTCTGATTTGAGAAGCAGCAAAAAGGCCAACTAGGTGTTATCTTTCAAACACGAAATTGGACAAGAGGCTTGGAGGTAAGCTTTCCTCGAAGCAATAATTCAATTGTCATTCCGACAACATAACATTAGCAAAGTTCATGGATGATCAAAGCTGGTGAAAAACTTTCATTTTATAGAAAAGGAGATGTCTCTTTGAATTCCTTCCAAGGCACGCCAAAAGACACAAAGGACTCTTCAAACTTCCAAATATCTTTTAATTACTCAAGATGGTATCCCACTTCAAGCAACATTAAACATTTAAAAAAATATTATCTCCTCATTAAAATGGCGTCTAGTTTTCCTCAAGGCATTAAAGACTTTATTAATATTTAATTCTTATGAAGGCGTCCCCCTTCAAGTCCACTTTTTAAAAACAACTTAAAGTTATTCCCCTAGGCCAAGGGGTCAACTGCAAATTATAACATTAATGCCTTTTATTGAATAAATTCCATCACTTCAGCATTATGAAGTTGCAACCAAATTACCAACTGCTCTGAAAAGAATAGAAACAAACTGAAGCACTGCCAAAAGGACCACTGCTAAAAATATTATTTACTATAAATAGTAAACACTGAGAAAAGCCACAGAACCACCAAGCATGGAAACCCTAATTACCTCAACAAGCCTACAGGCTTTCAGAATAGGCTGAAGAGCACTAAACTGATTACTGACGAGAAGGGGACATTACAAAATGAGATGCAATGTAATATGTATTTTGCTTTTCTCAATGCAATAGTATGACTAAACTAATGCAAATACTCAACTACAGCCATATGACGTTTTGTTAAACAGATGATATGCAAACTCCAAGCTCCTTTAATTGCTGTTATAACTGATTACAATGAATGCAACTAATTGACCCTTCAAGAGATGACTTTTCATTGTGTTGTACCCAAAACCAAAATTTTTGCTTCACTAAGGCATTTTGCTTAATTGAGTCTTAATCTTGTTAAAGTGATGTCAGAAGGTCGTTTTTGGGGTTTTTAAATATGGAGTTGGTGTTAGTGTCATGTCAGTCTGTTACTGAAGGAATTTAAGAAAAGTGAAAATCTGAAAGAAAATCATCAAAATTTTCTCTGGAGAAGGAAGCACATTTTTCAAATGGGTGCCCTATCTTTTAGAGGCTCAGATCCTGTTTTTAGGATTTGTTACCTCTAGCAGACTTTTTTCCGGCATCACGTCGGCTTCACAACGGGCTATCAAGCTTGTCAAACGGACCTGTTTCGTGCAAGTTTCGGAAGATATAGCGTAAAACGAGAGGAGAGCCAGAATTGGCTAACACTGGAAAAAAGAGCAGCTTTTGAAAAAGGCGCCCATCTTTTTGAGGTGTCAAATGAAGGTTTTTGACTAAATGCCACCCAAGATGTTTGTCTCACATTTGTTCAAGCTTCACGATGCATCCATCAGTGTGTGAATCTAAGTTGCAGAAGTGCCAGAGCCGGAGGTGAAATATAGGGTCAAATCTTAGTCAAAATATCAAGGAATGAACAAAAGAGCACTTTTTCAGAAAGCCGCCTGAGCTTTTCAAGCCTTTAATGCCTTCTTTTTGATGATCTCAAATATTCAATTTGTCTATGTTAGGTTCAGCTTTCCGTTGCCTGCTTTTGTCAAATCAGAAGATGACTCAACAGCTTGCAGTCAAAATTTTAGTGTTATTTTGGTCAGTTCTAGAAATGGCCATCTCTGGGAGTAAAAGAGCAACTTTTCAAAAAGGCGCCCTTGATTTTCACCTGTCATGTCCCCTTCCAGTTGACATCTCTCAGAGCTGATGATTAGCCTATTATGCGACCCTCGTAGGCTGATAGGATGGATAGAGGGTCTTGACGGAGCTTGGCTTGGCTTCAGTTGTCAGAACTTTATCAGTTGGCTTTCGTTCGGGCTCATTCGGACACCATTTGCCTGAATTGCTATTTTTAGCAGTATTTGGCACTTAGCGAGGCACCCCTGCTATTTTTAGCAGTATGGTTTGGTCATGTGCAGAATCACTCACTTATTCGCCAGCTTTAGACGGTTCGTGAATTTGATATTTTTTGAGGGAGATATTAATATTTAATTGATTAATTAAATATTAATTATTCAGAGCTTATGTTATAAAGTTATAATATTTTAAATATTATAACTTAAGTGATTTTGCTGAAGGTGGTCGACCATCATTGAAGGGGCCATTTTTAATTATAATTTATAATTAAAAAATGAGTTTGAAAACAACTATTGAAAAATTAAAAAAGTACGAATTTATTTAAATGATGCCCAATTGAGAAAAGTCACTTTTCAAGAAATATAAGGCTTTTGCATTGGGATTCGAGCCATTATGTTGAATATTGAAATTTTGATCAAGTCTTCTTCCGGAGAACGAAGCCTAGGTTTTCCGTTGTCTACAGGCATTGGAGAACGAGCCATCTTCAGTGTTGCAATTCAGAGACTGTGAAATAACAGTTGATCTATTGCTTTCAGAGAGATTTCTTCATTCAGAAGTGATCACAGAACATTCACAGAGTATTATCATTCAGGGTTTCCAGTTCGTAATTCATCCAACAGAGATTCTCAGCTTATGCGCCTATCTTCCCTGAGATCTGGAAAACACCATTGAGGGCCGTGCTTTCTAATTGGTTGCTGCTGTACTAAGGCCGTACTTTCTTAGCTGCAGGCCGTACATCTCTAGAAAGGCCGTACTTTTTATTCAAGGCAAATCGCCTATTCTTTTGGTCTTCTGTCTTGGTGGCGCCTAAATCTCTGGATTATTTCTTGAGCATCAGACGGAGGGAGAAGTAGCTTTATATTGAAGCCGTACCATTTCATGATTATTCCAGGCCACTGCAACTTCCAAGTTTTTAATAAATAAAGTTGTTACTTTTTAATTGCATGTTATTGGATCTTATTTGTAATCATTCCGGAAGATAAATAAATAGTCTGGCATTAGCATTTTCAATAGATTCTATCATTTCCAAAGTTGAATGATTTTATTTGAATTTTATATCAAATTCTTGCAAAATTGCATTATATCATTTATGCACAAAAACCTCAAAAAAACCCAAAATACACAAAAACAATAAAAAACACACAGTTTCAGGAGTTGGCAGAAATAGGGGTTTCTACAGTGGTATCAGAGCTAAATCCTGCCATCCTGAGGGTTTAGCAATCTTATGCAGCCACAAGAGTTTGGGTCACACAGGTATTATACTCGCAAGAGAGCCTTGATTGACAGGCAACAGGGTTTGAACAGGCAGCCGGGAAACATGGCTGACAGAACAGATGTTCCTAGAACAGATATTCCTCAAAACCCTAGGGATTAGGACGATGCAGAGGTTTTAGACACTCTTAGAGACTTACGAGCAGGTCAACGACAGTCCAACGATGTGCTACAACAGTTGGCAGTGGCAATCAAGAGGTTAGGGACGCCGACGAGACCGTCACCACATCGTGACGAGGACAGGAGTGATGCAGGATCCCAGAGAGCACCTAGGATTGTTTCACGAACAGCAGACAGACCCACTAGGCCTACTTTTGTGAGACAGGAGCCCGATGAGGCTATTGTAGGTGAGGAGCATGAGGAGTTGTTCGCAGATACACTTATGGCAGCGAACGAGGAGTGGGAGTTAGTACCACCAGATGTCAAAGAGAGGATTACCTTTGACAGATTCATTACACAGAGGAGAGAACATCACAGAGGTCGATAGGATTGGAGACCTAGATACTAGAATAATGATCTGAAGCATGCTACCGACAGACTCACTCTAGCGATGTTCGACGGTAGTGGCAAGGTTACAGCTCAGGCCTGGATCAGTAAGCTAGACACTTTCCTCACATTGCGTTCGATGGCTGAGGGGGATGCTATCAGGTATGCGACATTGCATCTTGAGGGAGTAGCTTACGACTGGTGGCACCACGGGATGGTGACACTCCAGCATGATCAGATCACCTCGTATCAGGAGTTTGTTGACAGGTTGGTGGAACGATTTGACAGGAAGGACCCAGAATCCTATTTCAGAGATTTGGCTCAATTGCGACAGAGTGGCAGTTTGGAGTCTTACATTGGTGACTTCCAAAAATTGTCGGTTATGGTTCCTAATATTTCAGAGAGGCGACTTGTAGTGCTTTTCATAGAGGGACTGACGGAACCATTGAGAGGTTGGATCAAAGCCTTTGATCCTCCTTCGTTACAGGAAGCCATGAAGAAGGCGCGTAGCATGGAGTTGGCAGCACCATCCAATAGATTTAACTCCAGAAACAATTCTTCATTCAGGGACAATAAGGGCTTCAATAAAAACAGAGAGAAATCAGATTTTAACAGAGAAAAATCAGATTTCAAGAATGATTCAAAGGGCAAATCAGCAGCACCACCTTTGGATCGAGAGGCTCTTAATGATCTACGCAGGAAGAAGCTTTGCTTCTACTGCAAAGGTCCCTATGATGCCAATCATGATTGTCCTTTGCGGCCTAAGGGCAAGGCCAATCGAGTGATGTGGGCTTATTACGAGGAGTCGGAATCTGAGAGTTCCGAACAGCAGGAGAGTTCTAAGGAGTCAGAGTCAGAGGCTTCAGAGCCTAAGGCAGAGGCAGAGTCAGAGCTTCAGATTCAGGAGGCATGCCTATCTAGCATTCAGCAGGAAGGTTCATTTAGACTTCGTGGAGTTTTGGCAAGACAGAGGGTCATTACCCTTCTTTATATAGGAGCCACCCACAATTTTATCGATGCTAGATTTGTGGAGAAGCGCAGACTCATCACTGAGGAGTTCGAAGGCATCAGGGTTAAGGTGGCCGACGGTTACACTCTCAGGTGTGAACGTATGATTAAGGATCTCCCCTTGCGCTTGAACAACTATGAGTTCAAGGCTGATTATTACGTGGTGAACATGGGGGATATCGATTTAGTCTTGGGCATGAAGTGGCTTCATTCACTTGAGGAAGTCACTCTTCGTCTCAAGGACATGGAGATTCGTTTTGATGTGGATGAGAAGACACATATTCTCAAGGAAATTCGGGACAACAACATCAAAACTATTTCCTTTCGTCGGATGGAGAGACTCATGCGACACGACATGGTAGAGTGGGCTGCCGAGTGCACATTGGCACCTATACAGGAGGGACAGCAGAAGACTGAGTATCATCCTGACATACAACAGTTGAGAGTCAAGCATGAGAAGGTATTCAGTGATATTCCACCAGGGAGACCTCCAGACAGGGGCATTGAGCACATTATAGAGCTTGAGGAGGGCGCTAAGCCCGTCATGATCACTCCTTACAGGCATCCTAAGAGGTTGAAGGATGAGATAGAGAAGACGATCAAGGAGTTGCTTGCGATGGGTCACATTCGACCTAGTAAATCACCATTCGCTTCTTCAGTTGTTCTGGTAAAGAAGGAGGATGGCACCCTTCGCATGTGCATAGATTACAGAGTCCTAAATAAGAGGACTATTAAGAACAGATATCCTATACTCCGCATAGATGAGCTTATTGATGAGCTCCATGGTGCATGCTATTTCACGAAGATAGATTTGAGGTCAAGATATCACCAGATCAGGGTTCGTGAACAGGACATTGAGAAGACTGCATTCCGTTGTCATTGTGGACACTTCGAGTTTGTGGTGATGCCATTTGGGCTCACCAACGTGCCAGCTACTTTTCAGTCCACCATGAACAGGGTCTTCCACTCACTATTGAGGAGATTTGTACTTGTCTTCTTCGATGACATATTGATTGACAGCAGGACTTGGCAGGAGCATTTGGCTCATCTTGAGACAGTACTCAGCATTCTGGAGAGGGAGTCCTTGTATGCCAAGGAGTCCAAATGTGATTTGGGGATGACCAAGTTGCTCTACTTAGGTCATATCATCAGTGCAGAGGGAGTGCGGATGGATCCTGAGAAGATCCACGCTATTATAGATTGGCCTACTCCGACAAACCTTACATAGTTGTGAGGATTTCTTGGTTTGTGTGGGTTTTATCGCAGATCCGTGAATAGTTATTCACGACATGCAGCACCTATGACAGATTTGTTGAAAAAGGGTGCATTTTGTTGGACTCCTGAGGCACAGGAGTGTTTTGTGAGGTTCAAGGAGTTGATGACTACGTGCCCAGTGTTGGCACTACCAGATTTTTTGAAGCCTTTTGAGCTTCAGTGCGATGCTTCTGGTGAGGGCATTGGAGCGGTGCTTATGCAGGACAAACACCCTATTGTGTATGAGAGCCGTAAACTCAGAGGGCCAGAGAGGCTCTACAGTATTTATGATAAGGAGATGCTCGCTCTAATGCATGCCTTGGCAAAATTTAGGAAATATCTTGTGGGCAATAAGTTTTGCATTAAAACTGACCACAACAGTTTGAGGCATTTCCTAGGGCAGCGAGATCTCAATGATCGTTAGCAGAAATGGGTGAGTAAATTGCAGGCATATGACTTTGATATCTCTTACATCAAAGGCACCCAAAATGTAGTTGCTGATGCTCTCTCACGCAAGCCTTATTTGAGCTCTATGGTTCACATTACAGAGGATTGGAGGCATATGACTGTGGCAGAGTATGCCAAGGATACTTGGGCATCCAGTATCGTTGAGGGATCAATGGTTGACACTAGATACACGCTTGTGAATGACTTGATCATTTACAAGAGCAGGATTTATTTGATCCTAGGTTCAGAGATGAAGAACATTATCATGCGAGCCTTTCATGATGTACCTACAGCAGGTCATCCCGGGTACTTCAAAACGTATAGACAGATTCCCGAGAGATTTACATGGAAAGGTCTCAAGGTGGACGTTCTTCAGTATGTGTGTGAATGCCCTGTTTGTCAGAAGAACAAGCAGGAGAACACATACCCGGCAGGATTATTGCAGCCACTTCCGATTCCTGACAGGAAGTGGGGGTGCCTGTCGATGGATTTCATTACGGGCTTGCCTAAAGCCCAAGGACGGGATTGCATATACGTAGTTGTGGATCGGCTAACGAAGTATGCCCACTTCTTTCCGATTACCACCACTTACACAGCTACATAGGTAGCAGAGGTCTTCTTCCGTGAGGTATTCAGACTACATGGGTTGCCTCGGAGCATAGTGAGCGACAGGGATAGTCGGTTCTTGAGTCACTTCTGGCAGGAGGTGTTCAGACTTTGTGGGACCGAGCTTACACCGAGCACCAGTTACCACCTGTAGACCGATGGTCACACAGAGATAGTGAATAAATGGGTGGAAGGTTACCTCAGGAACTATATTGCAGGGCAGCAAAAGGCGTGGGTCAAGTGGATACACCTGTGCGAGTATTGCTATAATACTACCTTCCACATGACCATCAGATGATGTCCCCATCATGGTTGTGTACGGTTATGCGCCGAGCTTTCTGGATTTTTGCTGAGTGTGAGTAGAGAGCCGCCGTGTTGGAGAGATTTGCAGCAGAGTCAGGACACTATGATGAGCTCTCAAGGAGAATATTGCTAAGGCACAGAATAGCAGAAGCAGTACGCAGATCAGAAGAGGACAGAGAGGTCTTTTGAGGTGGGTGACATGGTTTATCTTATGCTGCAGCCCTACCGTCAGTCTACTCTTAGGAAGAGTGGTTTAGAGAAGCTTAAGCCATGATATTATGGTCCTTTCAGGATCCTGAGGCGTGTTGGAGAGGTGGCTTATGAGCTAGAGCTTCCGGCAGAGAGCAAGGTACACAATGTTTTTCATGTGTCACGCCTCAAAAGGCGTTGGGACACCGTGTGGTACCTTTGGCAGCTTTTACCTCCCTTAGATGATGAGGGAAAGTTGATTCTAGTACCGAGTCTATCCCGGAGTACAGAGAGAGACAGTTGCGTAGGAGGACTATCAGGGAATATTTGGTGAAATGGAGAGATTTTCCAGTGGAAGATGCTACATGGGAGAGCGGAGATATTTTGCAGCATCCGGAGTTGAGATTGCTTGAGGACAAGCAATTTCAAGAGGGGCGGACTGTCATGTCCCCTTCCAGTTGACATCTCTCAGAGCTGATGATTAGCCTATTATGCGACCCTCGTAGGCTGATAGGATGGATAGAGGGTCTTGACGGAGCTTGGCTTGGCTTCAGTTGTCAGAACTTTATCAGTTGGCTTTCGTTCGGGCTCATTCGGACACCATTTGCCTGAATTGCTATTTTTAGCAGTATTTGGCACTCAGCGAGGCACCCCTGCTATTTTTAGTAGTATGGTTTGGTCATGTGCAGAATCACTCACTTATTCGCCAGCTTTAGACCGTCAGTGAATCTGATATTTTTTGAGGGAGATATTAATATTTAATTGATTAATTAAATATTAATTATTCGGAGCTTATGTTATAAAGTTATAATATTTTAAATATTATAACTTAAGTGATTTTGCTGAAGGGGGTCGACCATCATTGAAGGGGCCATTTTTAATTATAATTTATAATTAAAAAATGAGTCTGAAAAAAACTATTGAAAAATTAAAAAAGTACGAATTTATTTAAATGATGCCCAATTGAGAAAAGTCGCACTTTTCAAGAAATATAAGGCTTTTGCATTGGGATTCGAGCCATTATGTTGAATATTGAAATTTTGATCAAGTCTTCTTCCGGAGAACAAAGCCTAGGGTTTCCGTTGTCTACAGGCATTGGAGAACGAGCCATCTTCAGTGTTGCAATTCAGAGACTATGAAATAACAGTTGATCTATTGCTTTCAGAGAGATTTCTTCATTCAGAAGTGATCACAGAACATTCACAGAGTATTATCATTCAGGGTTTCCAGTTCGTAATTCATCCAGCAGAGATTCTCAGCTTATGCACCTATCTTCCCTGAGATCTGGAAAACACCATTGAGGGCCGTACTTTCTAATTGGTTGCTGCTGTACTAAGGCCGTACTTTCTCAACTGCAGGCCGTACATCTCTAGAAAGGCCGTACTTTTTATTTAAGGCAAATCGCCTATTCTTTTGGTCTTCTGTCTTCTTCCTTGGTGGCGCCTAAACCTCTGGATTATTTCTTGAGCATCAGACGGAGGGAGAAGTAGCTTTATATTGAAGCCGTACCATTTCATGATTATTCCAGGCGGCTGCAACTTCTAGGTTTTTAATAAATAAAGTTGTTACTTTTTAATTGCATGTTATTGGATCTTATTTGTAATCATTCCGGAAGATAAATAAATAGTCTGGCATCAGTATTTTCAATAGATTCTATCATTTCCAGAGTTGAATGATTTTATTTGAATTTTATATCAAATTCTTGCAAAATCGCATTATATTATTTATGCACAAAAACCTCAAAAAAACCCAAAATACACAAAAACAATCAAAAACACACAGTTTCAGAAGTTGGCGGAAACAGGGGTTTCTACATCACCCCTCAGGTGATGTTTTCTGGAGAAATGTGCCTTTGCAGCTGTCATGCAAAATGAAGTTAGCTCCGCAGTGAACCTGTGATCCAGTCCTGAAAATTTGTTAATCAGAAGTTATGAAGAATTTGTTTTTCCCTTTGTACGAGATCAAGATGTCAAAATTTGACAGTCTGAGAAAAAGCGCAGTTCTTGAAAAGGGCGCTTGGATTTTTGAGTCTTCAGATGTTAGTTTTATGATGTTCTGTCTCAAGGTACCTTTTGATCAGTTTTTGTCCTGCTCTGCGATGCACCTGTCAGCCAGCCAATCGGTGGAGTCAGTCAGCCAGTGTTAGAGGATGAACAGAGGTCTCGAAAGAGGTTTAAGTCTAAAATTTCATGAAAATTGGCTAAGTCTGGAATTCGCCTTAAGAGGTCAAAGTTGATTTTTGGAATGAAGTTGACTGGTGCGCCTTAACTTGAGTTCTGACTTCAGTTAGACTGAACGATTTCTAGGTTGTCATCTCCAGTTCATATATTGGCATGTTGAGTGATCTTTCAGTTCACATGTCAAGTTAACTAGTGTGCATGTCTAGTTAACAACTTTGCATGTTGAGTTAACTTGTTTGCATGTTCACTTAACTGAAGATTATGCTTGAAAATCAACTTAAGTTTGCATGCATGGCGCAACTGGTTGAAATTGTGAAGACTTTGTGAAGTTGGCACTTCATTCATTGTCAACTGAAGTTTTCAAAAGGGACGCCATATTTAAATTAAAGCATGAATTTTTGACTTTGTGAAGTTGGCAAATTTACCTTTGATTGTTAACTGAAAAGGGATGCCATATTTAGAATTTTTAAAGATTTAAAGCATGACCATGAAGTGTGGCGAATTCTCATTGTCAACTTCAGTTCTGAAAGGGACGCTTTAATTCTTAATTGTAAATTCAGTGAATTTTGAAGTATGGCGAATTCAACAAGGATTGTTAACTGAAGTCAAAATCGCATGGTGCTTTAAATAAATTTGCAACTGAAGTCTTGGTGAGGCGCCCTAAAGCATGATGCTTTATTTAGCTTATTTTAGTTTTAGTTAACTAAAATTGAGGTCCAATCACAAGCCAAGCGCCAGTTTTCAAGGTTTGATGCTTTCTGCGAATTTCAAAGATGAAAATTTATTTATTCAAGCATTGGCGTCCATTATTTCTTCATCTCAAGCTTCGAAATATACATTCTTCTTGAGCGAGCAGCAAGTTAAAGGTGCTACAGGTGTCAGAATTCAGCGTTCTTCATAGCAACAGATTTAGATTGTTCAGAGGAAGAAGATTCAAGACTTTGTTTTCACTTTGCATGCAGGTTTCGTCGAGTTTCAAAAAGAGATTGGTGAATTTTTCAGAAGCAGAACAAGCAAAACTTTCTATCTTCTGTCTTATTTCTTCTATTTCTCATCTTAGGTACTTTCTTTGCATGTCAAAGAAATTCAACATATTTTCAGAGTTTGATCATCTGGGTTCGCGTACTTCAGTATTTGCAGCAAAACCCACGTCTTAGATTTTTTCGAGAAAATTGCCCCGTAGTCTTCATTCTAAAGCTTTGTGCTTTTTTCCGAGAATTTCTTTGCATGTGGGCTTGAAACACATTTTTTCGAGAATCAAGCTATCTGGGTTGTCTTAGAATTTGATTTTGCACAAAACCCACATTTCAGAAAAATTTCGAAAATTTCTCCTGCCTTAAGCTATTTTTAGCCTTGTCTAGAGGTTTTCAGTTTTTCCAGAAAGTTCTTCAAGTATATTCGACTTTACAGTCAAAAGTCTTCATTTTCAAAATGCAGTTCAATCTCATTGATTATAAGACAAAATCGGCCCTTATGCATAATTTTGTCAAAACTTCAGATACAGACCTAAATCATGTTTATCCAGTGGTTAATCTGAGCAGTCTGGAGGGTGTTAGCAGCAATTCGTTGAGGAATCTTGAGCATTCCGGATTGTTGGCAGCGGCATCTATTCCTGTTACCATTTTTGATCTCGAGTTCGTTCTTGCTTGTATCAAGCATTATGACTCATCTTCACGACAAATCAGATCAGTTGATGGGAGGGTTGTTTGCAGTCTCAAACCGAAAGATATAGAGAAATGTTTTGATATCTCTCCGCATTCAGATAACTTTACTGTGGTTATTGAAGCCTGTGAGAAGATATGGGATGGAGATCGAGAACGTTCACAGAGAAAGGTGGCTCAGAGATGGCTGAAAGTTCAGAAGACTAACATGCCTAAAAAGGTTGGCCGTGGTGAATTGAAGGATGAAGTTGCTGTTTTGATAACTTTGCTCAATCGAGTTACAGGTCAAGAGGATGCTAGCACTTTCCGATCATGGATGTTTTACCTTATTTCTAGAATTCTTGATGGTACAGAACATTTTGACTGGGCTATGTTGATTAGTGATTGCTTACATCAACAGATTACTAATTTTCTCAAGTTTCATGAGTTTCATATGATATCTTACTTGGTCTACTTAGTTGCATTCCAAGGCAGCTACAAGCATCTTAAAACTAATGGCACTCTCGCTGTTCAACGTGTTCACGAATATTATCCTCAGTTGGAGTTCTCTAAGTCTGAACAAGATTGCCGAGCAGTGAATGATCACTTTTCTATGAGGACAGTTAGGGATCTTGACAACGAAATGCACATTCGTATTTCTGCCGAGGCAAAATCAGCGATGGAGATTTGGGCGGATTGGTTTCTCCAATTCCCTACTTTCACATACATCTGGGTTTATGTATATGTTGGAGAGCCCCTGATGTTGCTGAGGTATCCTTCAGACAAGATCATCTTCATGGAGTTTCTCAGGCAGATGCAACATGTTCATTTCTTTCTTCGCAATCGTCATAAGACTGCGGCTACTTTTCCATTTGCATTAGGGATTGTCACATGTAGTGCGGCAACAGATGCCAAGCTTATGTCAATCGAGATAGAAAGATTCAAGCTTAAAACTCATACTGAGAGGCGTTCTTATGATCCTTTGGGTTATTATGCAACCAGGTTAGAGCAAGGGATTGCACATAAGCCAACACTTGAAGATTTCTGGGCTAATTGTGAAGATGAATTCGAGGTTCGTCGTCGTCACTATTGTAGGCTCAGTATCACTCAGCTTTCTGATTATCTATCAGAGGATGTGTTGTGACCTTTTTCACACATCGCCCCATTGCAAATGGGGAACTTTTGCTTTGTCTTGAACTTTTGGCTTGATTTTAGTTTGTTTTGTTGTTGTCTCCCTTTTCTGCTATCTATCTTTCGAGGATGTGTCTGCCATCGAACTTAAACGTGAAATTTGGCCAAGTCTGAGAACTAGGGTTTCCATCTTTCTGGTCAATTTGAAATTTCATGAAGTGAATATATTGAAAACAGGGACTAACATTGAGGTTAGTGTGCTTCCAGCAAGCTTCCACTGAAATTTCATCAAATTCCGGGTACTTACTATTTTTAGTAAGTATGCAATTCAAGGCATTCCGTCAGTATTTTTGAAATTCCAACAGTCACACTGCATTCAGAGTACATAAGGCTGCTCACTGGCAAAATTTGTGCTGAAACGGACAACTTACTATTTTTAGCAGTTCAGCTTCTAGAGCAAATTTCAGGGGTTAGATGCAGAGTTTTTCGACGCATGTCTGGAGATTCCTTCTGGGTTTTCGAAGACCTTCACGATGGTGTAACATGCAAAGTGAGACGACAACTTTCAGAGTTAAACCTTCAGAGGCTATTTTTAGGGTTTGCATGTCAGGGTTTTCTTTGCATGTTTGCATATTCCTTATGGGTTTTTCAAGAGCTTCGCAGTGATGTGACATGCAAACAGAGATAACCACCTATTTGGGAACTTACTATTTTTAGCAGGTGCATCCCGGCAGCCGCCTCCCATCACTTCAAAATCACGAGCTGATCGCAATGCAGCAGGAACGAGGACAAACGGAGATCATTTGATACGCATGCAGAGCAAATTAGGGTTTCTAGCTTCGGGACTTGAAAAGAGGGGTAAAAAGTCAGAATTTTCGAAAATCGGTGTAAGCCACCGCGATCAACATCCTTCAAGCTATCCGCTGATAAAATTTGAAGTCAAACGGAGCACTTACTATTTATAGTAAGTGATTTTGGAAACAGGCTAAAAATAGCAAATCGGCTGCATGCGCCAGTGTCAACAGGCAGGTCACGTGGTGAGGAGCGCATCATTCGAATTTCAAATCAAATGGAGTTGTGGAGGTATTAGAAGCAGGCAGTTTCTATAAATAGCAAACCACCTTCAGAAATGAGCTAAAAATAGCAGGCGAACCCGAGATAGCAGTGTCAACAGGCCAACGAGGTTGTGAAGATGCAGTGTCTAAAATCTCAAGACAATCTGAGCTTCTAAAGTGCAAGAATTAAAAAGCTTACTATAAATAGCAGGCATGGATAAACTGGCGAAGACGAAGAAAAATAGCTAAGTCTGGAACTTTATCCTTCACCACCTTGAAAATGCGCCCAACTTGCCTTCTGGTGTTTGAAAAAGTTTCTAAGGCATTGAAAAATCCTGCAACTACCTCCAAATGCGCCATCCTTGAGGAGTTGCTAAATTTTTTTCTAAGTGTTCAAATATCCTCCAACACATGCTAAATGTGCCCACCCTCAAGAAGAAAGTTTAAAAAAAATTCTAAGGCATGGACAAATATCCACCTCCATACCTCATATGCGCCCACCTCAAGCATGAGATGCCAAAAAATTTCTAAGTATAAAAAACATCCTCCTCCTATGCTCAAATGCACCCAAGCTAGAGAAAGTCAATGAAAGTCAAAGAGTTTCATCCTCCTCCCACCCCAAAATACGCCCACCTTGAAAGCATGACATGCAAAATTTTCTAAGGCAAGAATCTCGTCCTCCTCACCCATCAAAATGCGCCCATGCAGCAAATGAGTCAAAGAGTCAACAAAGTTCGTCCTCCTTACATGCTTAAATGCGCCCAAATGGGGCTATGTGAAGACAAAAAGGAGGAAGCTCAAGGGTCATCCTTCACATCATGCAAAATGCGCCCATCTTAAGAGGGGGTCTAAGAAGTCAAAGCTGGGCGTTGAATGTGTTTTATCCTCCACACATTGCAAAATGCGCTCAAATGAGGGCATATAAAGACAAAACATGTCCATGCAAAGTTATCCATGCAAAATTGGAAGAAGACAAAGGCGTTGAAAGCCATGTAATGACAAAGTCAAAGGTGGCGTTTAAAGTTTATCCTCCTTCAAGTATGAAATGCGCCTAAGGAAGAGATGAAAATGTGCAGGGCGTAGAAATTTGAAATTTCTACATGACAAGGAAAATGCGCCCAAAGTAATTCAAGTATGAGGTAAAGTGGTAAGGCGTTGAAAATGTTAAATGTTGAAATTTTTTCGAAGGGCGTGGTTTTATCCTTCTTCAAGTTGAATATGCGCCCAAGGTGGTGACTAAATATTGCTAGGCGTTTGAAGTATTATCCTTCCTCAAGTGTGAAATGTGCCTAGGATAAGTGAGGTGATAATTGCTAAGGCGTTGGACTTTTAAATTTTCCTCTTCAAGTATGAAATGCGCCCTTGGGGAGATGAATATTGCTGGGCGTTGGGAGAAAATATATTCTCCATGACATATACAGTGCGCCCAAGGCAGGGAAAAAATTATCCAAGCAAGTTGAAATAAAAGAATTTTCCACCACAGGCAGAGTGATTGAAAGTGAATAAAAATTTTCTAAGGCAAATTCGAAGTGCTTAGTGATTTTAAATATTTTTCTAAGTGTTATCAAAATTCCACCTCTCTAGAGGAAAAACGCCTAAGTCTGGTGATGTGATGAAATTCCTGAAGATTGAATGAGTTTTCCGGAATGAAGTCAGAATGCCAACTGCATAGAAATAAAAATTTCTCAAGTCAGAGCAACGGGATAACTCATAGGAATGAAGAGTAGGAATAAATTTGATGTGGAATTATTTTTTTCAAAGGTTCAAAATTCAAGAAAATTAAATGAACCCGTTCGTTGTGCACCCATGAGTTCGACGCATTCTGAGATAAAGATTTCAAATGGGCACTAGGTTGATGAATTTCCTAAGGAAAATTTAAAAATTTTCTAAGACAAGGAAATAAATGCTTTCAAGATAAATTTGCCTTGGGTGATGAATTTGAAATTGGTGCCTAGATGATTTTGATCGAGTTCCTGATGAAAGCTTTTCTTTCTCGAGCTTGAGTCGGATGAAATATCAGAGTGAAGTATGCCCAAGCAGAATGCAAGATAGGTTGAAAATTTGGCTAAGGCATGAAGAATTTGAACGCGAAGTTGGCTAAGGAAAAACGATGAGCCCTTGGAGATCAAAGCGTGAAAATCTTGGTAAGTAAGTTGAATTTATATTATGAAGTGTTCTAATGCTCTTCTCCTTGCTTGTTTTGCAGGAGAAACGTCGAGACCAAGTGGTGATGACTTAAGTGATGAAGGAAATAATCCAAGATGACATTTCAACCTCGAAGGAAGAAAATGGCTAAGTGTTGAGACTTAGTGACAGAGAAGAAATGTTTTCAAAACTTAAGATGGAGAAAAGAATGGAAGCTCGAGCAAAGTTGAAGAACAACGTCAAGAAGAAGATCAAGAGCAGTGTGAACGCGTCTTTGGATTGGAATCTTCTAGAAGGATGATGGACATTAATGGCTCATTTATTTCCCTACTCCTCTTGGTGGCGGTTTTAAGGGCGAATCTTGTTTAAAGCTGAGGTGGCACAATCTAGGCCATCCAGCCGATTGTAATCTGAGTCGTCCGTTGGACTTGGCCAACTATAAAAGGGGGAGTCCCCCTCATTTGTATCTCATTAGTTAGACACTAAGTTAGACAATAGACATAGAGTAGAGAGATAAGTTAGAAGTAGCTTAGTATAGATTGATAGTGTAGTTGGAGAAGGAAAGTTTTCCTTTGAAAACTTTTGTAAGAGATTGTCATGTAAAACTTTCATAATAAAAGATCTTTTCATTGATGGTGAAATTTGTCTTTGTTATGGATAGCTAGCGAGGTTTCTTCATCCCTTCTACTTCAAGTAGTGTAATTTCATTTTTATGCAAATAGATGTTAGCTGTGGAATGTGGTGTTTGATCTAAGCAAGCTTCGCTTATCCATACCACTAGCGGGCTCATTGATGGTGCGTTCGCCTTGTGTGGTCAACTGGAAACGTTGTGGGCCTAACTTCAATCACAGTTTGAATGATGGTATGCGTCGTTGTGATGGTCTCTTCATGTCAAATGGTGGTTTGAACATCTTTAGTCATCTCCCTTGAAGATTGCACCGACTCCGTGGAAGCTGTCCGATGCGAGGCAAAGGGAAGTCCGGTTGAGAGTTTGCTGAAGTTGAGCTCCATATCCCACATTTAGAATAGATTTAGACTCTCTTAACCTTGCACCATTTCAATTCAGTACTTTCTGGTTAGAATAGGAACCCCATGCTTCATTGATAAATCTGTCGAATTGTGAAAACCCCTTCCTCTGCTGTTGAACAATTCCGTAAGTCCTCTTGAAATACCAACAAATCACATCAAGCCAACTGAGCCTATTCGCACTGAAAGAACCTTGGAGTTGAACGCACGAAATCTCTCGCAATCTTAGCGTGCTGGATACTTTGATCAAGATAGAATAGGGTAGCCGTTGGCGACTTTATTCTGCGTTGGTGTGGTCATGAAAAACACATCAACAGGATGTTGATGGTCTATTAGACGATGATGGAGAAGTTCTTCTCAATTCATATGTCAGAGATCAAATTGCTCGGCAGCCACTTCGTTCTCTAGATTGGTATGCTAAGGAGAATACTTCTATTGAGGAAGTTTCTAAATCGGTTATCAAGACCAGCAAGCAGTTCTTGGAGAGTAAACGGAAGCGAAAGTCTGTTCCTGTGACAGAGCCGCCAGAGAAGTTTTCTTCATTGCCTTCTACTTCTAGGTCAAGACCTTGGGTCAAGGATATTGTGATTCCTCCTGAAGGAGTTAGACTCAACGGAAACACGGGGAAGAGAGCTACTGGTAAGAGGAAGCAGAAGCAAGTTGAGAATGTACCTGAGATTCCAGTAGAGACAGTCATTTAGGCTGAACCTCACGTTTCACCTCCTAGTTCGCCACATATACAACCTATTGACATAGATTCAGAGCCTGAGATACCAATTCGAGTTGGATCAGAGACAACTGAACCGCCACAGGTGGATACATCAGGGACAGTCTCTCCTCGGATTGATGATATTGTTCAATCTTGTTGGCTCGAGAGGTCTTTGGGGAGACAGAGGCGAGAACCTTCGTATAACCTTGATTTATCTGAGTTCGGTGAACCTTATCAGAGAAGGTCGAACAAGAAAATCAAGAAACAAGTGCATATTGAGAAGACTCCGGAATCAGAGATTGTTATAGAAGTTGTTGTTCCTCCAGAGGGTAAAAGCATAGATGAAGTCGAAGTTGGTGACTTTACTTTTACTAAGGCAAATCTTGGCAGAACCACTCGAGAGACAGACGTGACTCTTCTTAAGATTGTTACTAGTAATCTTGAAGAATGCATCACGAAGGATGGAGAAGATAAGGCATTGCTTAAGGCTGAAAACAGTCAACTTTGTCAATATATTTCTGATCTTTTTCATGGAAATTCGAGTAGAGCGCCTATTCTTCCTCAGAATACACTTGTAGAACAATGAAAGTTAGATCAGTTAGTCAGTCATGGCAGACTTTTGGACAACTGGATTGAAAGTTTAGTTGCTACTGGTCAACGTCTTCTTGCGGATTTGTGTCAGTTGAGGAGTGATGCACATAAACTTCGTCAAGGCATTTAGTTACTCGAGATTTCAGTTGCAAAGAGTTTAGCCAAGGATCGTGTTTTTGTGTCTCAGTTGTCTGTTGCATACGATGCCTTGGAGATTGATGAAGATCAAGAGAAAGTTTTTACTTGGAGAGAGCAGCACCTTTTCAAAATGGAGATATGTGAAAAGATCTCTGCCAAGTTGTTTTCATTGAAAGATGATGTGGTTGGGGTACTTGCACTTGTCAGTGGTTTTGTTGTTCAGATTCCATGTCATTATCTTCTTAAAGATGGCACGTATGTTGAATTGGACAAAGTACAAGCTGAATTCGAAAAGCTGATTCGTGATAACCTTGAGGGAGATCCTATGGCGGCTAAATTGGAGAATATTTCAGTTATTTCAGCTAGTTTCAGAAAGGCGACTGAAGATGTTAGTGAAGGCATGCATACAGTTCTTGGTCGAAGTGTTAGACCGAGATGACATGGAGTAATCTGCCAGTTGGAACCTGCAGTTAGTTTCGAGGGTTGAGTCATGAGCAGCAGTTAACTCGAGTTTTAGTCTTGAGTTCACTTGTTGACTTCACACATGCTTATCTCTTCCTTGGAATTATCTTCATAGGAGTTAGGGTTAGGGTTTCCAGTTAACTGAGGGTAGTGTCCAGTTAACTTTGCTTTAAATAAGGACGTGCATGCTTGCACATTGTCCATTTAGGTTAAATGTTTCGGTTAACTGATGGTAGCTTTCCAGTTAACTGTATAGTTTACTTTATTAGGGTTTAGTAATAAATCTTGCATGCATTGCAAGAATGTAGTTGACTCAAGGTGATTTTAGGGTTCCCTACAACTTTCAATGTCTATAAATAAGAGCTTTTGCTCATTTGTAATTAACTTTTGCACGAGAGAGGAATATATGCTGTGCCTACCTTGCCTTCAATATTGCTCATTCTGTATCTGTTCATGCGCTTTTGCTGTTATAATGAATTGTTATGCCACATAGGGTTTCATGCAATTGTGATGGTGAATTCTTTCCTTAGTTAGATGTAATGTCCCCCTTCTGGAAGAAGCACTTAAACCTAAATCTTGCATTCAAAGTGTTTCTTGAAGAGACATTAGAAACATTAGAAATCCATAAATTTCAGTGATAACATTCAGTTAGATCGAAGCTTGATATAATTCTTTCATTCTTGTCAAAGGATTAGGTATTCCCTTCTCATTGCCCATTCTAACTGACTCTCGTCTAATATATTTCATAGTGCATTAGGGTAAGTATTTAACATCCTTGAAGAAATCATTGATGGAATTTATTATACCATTCATCACCATCATGAATGAATAGAGTCATTATGACTTATAAGGTTCCATAAATATTGCAAGTACCTTTATTTGCACAACCTCTCTCTCTCTCTATATATATATAATCTAAATAAGTATATATTATCATCTCTAATTTAACTCAATTTATAAATACAAATATATCCTTATTTTTATATGAATATGTATATAAGTATTCTATTTCAATATCATCATGTAAGTAATGCATATGTATTCTTCCCTACATCATTGTCCATATACATATATATATGTAATACTCGTATCGTATTATTCATTATCAAACTTATCTATATCTGTATATAAATAGTCATCTTTATCTATATATTTGAATATATATATATATATATATATAGACTTTGTTATTGATATTTAATCCTTACAGTATATATTAGATATATTAATAATCATGACATACCTGAATACATCTGTAAGGCTCCACTGAGATTTAAGATTATTAATATACCTGAAACCTATTATGCCAATCGCAGATATCTCTAACCTTTATTCAAAGTATGACAATACTATACCTCCCTCAATATCTTCTCCAGCGGTGATGATGATATGAGTATAATGTGCCACATAATGTAGGGACCCGAACCTCATCCTCTGTTTGCTGCCTTGCGTCTGATCAGGTTAAAGAGAATGTTCTATCTGACATTATTTCTACCTCGTTCCCTTTTACAACATATATTCCATCATTCCTTTCTATTCCAACGATTATTGTGTTCTTTCCGTCCTCCCATAACAGCCCGTGCTCTTTCCTTATATATTTTATCTCCTCGATTCTTTTTCTTTATTTCATCCCCTATCTCAATTATATATTCGATGAAAGCATAATTATCTATGCCGTATGAATGCAGAAATCAACTCAGACAGATGGATCGGAACTGCAATTCTAATATGATTCTTATTGTAGCGCTATATCAGCCCAACACTATTATGAATATTAGTAAGCAATGAATATATATCGTTTGAAGGTGATTAATGGCAGACATACACCCGCAAAGTAATGCTGCTCGGCTGAGTGTCGATCCCTTTCTCCTCCTCATTAACTTAGAAGCTTTCTTCATTTAATATCTTTGATCAAACCAGGGATTGCACCATTTCAGAAAGGCACACCTCTCTGTAATTATTAATGGCTTATGCGTCGCTCTTAATAGACGACTATTAAAATAATAATGACATGTAAATGCCAACCTCAGTATTGTTTATATTTACCAAGTTCCCATTATAAATCAATTCTTAGATTTATTACATATACCATCATTTATATATTTGTTTATTTATTATTTATGATTAGGTAGTTTAGGATATAGGTTAGCATCTTGTGTTTTACAAAATATTTACAAATTGGATTTATTATAAATATATTTACTTATCTATATTGTACTCTTATAATAATTAAATATTTCATATTTACTTTTTTAGTATTTATATCCTTTGTTTATTTTGATGATAACATTAAATATTACTATATATTATTGCTTTATTATTTTATTGGCTTATATTTTATATTCAATAATTGCCAACATCCTTATATGTGTTTTATTTATTAATTTATTTCTTGATACTTATATCCTAGTATTATAATTTCGGTGGACATGACATTAGATCAAATCTGTTTTTGTGAACAATAAACTTGTTCGGATTGAGCTGATAGTTGTGCCACCTTGCCTTCAAGTTGAGAATCCGTATTCAGTTTATCGTGTGATGTTGTTACCAATAAACGTGTTTAGATTGAGTTGATAGATGTGCCACCTTGCCTTCAAGTTGAGAATCTATACTCGTTTATCGTCTGATAGTCAAACCTTGCTCCATTTCCTCATGCTCTATTTTTCTTGAGAAAACTGGATAGATTTTAATTAATTGGCATAGTTGTAGTTAGTAGTCTGCGAAACCAGAAAATACTCAGCTGCAACGTATATAGTTTTCGAGAAAGCCTTGTACCTCTATAGCTGAAACAAAAAGATAGGATTTAGTTTAGTTTACTTTCCTTTTCAAATCACTTTTGTCAAGCATAACGAGGGAGCTTCCCCTCCTAATTTGAAGAGCACTCATTGCGTAGTGTGCATAGCTATCCGTACCAACTCTTACTCCAGAGGTGCTAGTTGTTACGCCAACACATTGACAATGCCAACTTAGATTACAATGTAGTTCCCAGGTATAATGACCATGAAATATGCAATTACAGTCAGCTGTAACTACAATGACCAGCAACAATATGAGATGCAAATACAATTAAAATGCAAGTTACAATACTGCTGTGTAAGACAGCGATACAAGGTGATTCTAAATGCAAAATTTTCGCTTTGACCCAGCTAATACAATGATACTAATGCAGCTCATAATAGAACCTGGAAATTGAAGTCAGTGAGATGGTGACAACACTTCCAAACTAGTTCGATTCTTCCTCAAATCATATTCTTTTGTTTTCGCAATTTAGTGCTTGTGAAAGATCCCCAACCCAAATCTGATCTGATTTTTCGAGTTTTGTCTTTTCAAAGTCTTTGACCAGTGAATAGGAAGGTTTTTGTTTTTGTTTTGTTTTTGCGTTTTTCTGATTTTTTGTGTGTTTTTGTTGAATGTTGATTTATGCAAAAATATTGCAAACTAGAAGGAAGGAAATTGCTGCTAAAACTTAAATAAATCATACAATTTAAATAGAGAGCAATAATGATGAATTTACTTGCTCAAATGTTATTGTGCATACCACAAGTTTGTTTATACAATATGATATAAACTTGAACAACAAAGACAAACCGCCTTTCAGCTTCTTCCTAGCTTCACAAATCTGCCCCAGGGTCTGATATGAATTTCCAGCTAATTGAATATGCAAATTAGATCCAATAATTGGTATGAAACCCTTCGTAGCACCTAGGGTTTGAAGCTTGTGATCTTGAAATGATGCAGCAAGTTGAGGTATGGTATAAAATGAGTTGCCAAGGCCTTGAGAAGGCCTATACTGCCTATGACTGCCCCTGATCTGTTGCAATATGTTGATATAATATTGCTGCAAACTCGGATCTGAAAAATATATACCTGAAACTCATCCAATAAAGCCCAAATGAAGACCCAAGGTAGGCCCTCCCCAAAGGTGAACCGGGTTCTCGTCCAATTCACGATAGCCTTTGAAAGTTTTCATTCCCAGAAGGCTAAAACACTTCTCCAGAGCTCAACCTGCAAAGTGCTTTTATCAAAATGAGAATAGAATGCCCAAAAATGAGCCCAAAATATTGCTTTATAACCACCCATGAGCTTTTTTATAGAAATCAATAAAATAATCCTCCTCAAGGGTCTTTCCTCATTAAATGTAATGTCCCCTTCTCATCAGTGATTAACTCAGTTACTCTTCAGCCTATTATGGAGGCCCGTAGGCTCGTTGAGGTAAAATTAGGGTTTCCTTGCTTGGAGGTTTGAGGCATTTTTCTGGGTGTTTACTATTTATAGTAAATACTATTTTTAGCAGTGGTCCTGTTGGCAATGCTTTAGTGTGTTCTTTTCTTGTTGGAGCAGTTGGTATTTTTGTTGCAAGCTTCAATATGCAGAGTTTGTTGGCATGTTTTTAATGACAAGGCAATTAATGTTCTATTTTCCAGTTGACCCCTTGGCCTAGTGGAATCACTTTAAGTTGTTTTAAAAGTGGGTCATTGAGGGTACGCCTTCATGAAGGAGTTAAATATTTTTAAAATAAAGTTTTAATGTTGTCTTGAAGTGGGACGCCATCCTTGTGGAATTAAAGGATTGTTGGAAATTTGAGAAGTGTTTTGTGTCTTTTGGCATGCCTTGAAGGGAATTCGAAGAGTCTTCTCCTTTTCTATAAAAGTGAAGCTTGGCTCCAGCATTTGGTATCCATGAATTTATGCTAAAGTTATGCTGTCGAAATGACATTGTGTTTATTTCTTCGAGGGATGCTTACCTCCTAGATTCGAATCAATTTCGTGTTTGAGAGACAACACCTAATTGGTTTCTTCTGCTGCTTCTCATTCAGACTAGCAGAGTGAGCCTTATAATTGAAGTTTTGATGATTTTTCCAGTTTTGAAGTTGCTGATACAGTCATGGCTGAAAGTCGATTTCACTTGCAGCTCTCATGGTGATTTTTATTTGGTGATGGGTGTTTGATCTAATGAATTCTATGCCTTGGGCAACCCCTTCCACCAGTTTGCAGATTTTAGTTTTGAGTTGCTGATTTTATATGTCAAAATCGCCCCTCAAGGAGGGCCGTGCCATTTTGGAGTGCCTTGGGATTCGTGCAAGAATTATATATGGAGTTTTGATGCTGTTTTGTGATCCGATTTTGGGCACCTGCCTCCTAGAAGGCTTCTGCAAAAGACATCACTCAATTCGGAGGTATATTGAATGAGTTACGAATAGTTAATTGGTTTCACAGTTGCTGGTTTACACTTTCAGTTTGCTGGTTTTTGTAATCAGATTGTTTTAAGTTCAGTTTTCACCTTCAGTTTCTAGAATTTGAGTATTGAAACATTGAGAGAATTCCTCTTTACATATTAGAATTGTTTGCAATCATTGTAATACTGGTAATTTGCAGAATTCATAATTGTAAGGTTGAGCATTAGTAGTACTAATCCAACCAGTTTGTTTTGGCTGCAATTTACTTGTAATTTTCTATGCAAACATTAATTACCCCTGGATGGTTTACCTCCAGTGTGGAGAATTGAAATTGTATTTCTCTTTGTACCCACTATCAAGTGGTGAATCCCCACTCTTAAGTGGATGCCCGCTGCAGCGGAATAATTAGTTAGTATGAGTTTCTATGTTTGGTTATCCGCCTAATCATTTCAGTTCCCAATAATTACTCTGTCATATGTTAGCACTTCGCCCTCACTGGGATCTTGAGTGCACATTCTTGACGTTGAGTTTAATTTCAGTTCAATTGTATTCTCTTTCTGTATCTAGTTTGGATCCTAGGGATCCTTTGACCATATGCCCGCCCCTCTTCCTTAAGTGGTTTTAGGGTGCATTCTTGGTTAGAGTTGCTTTGGTAGTGTCTTGGATTTGGCGCTAATGCTAATCAAGTTGGCCAAGTGCTGGTTGTGTTGTGTAAATTCAACGAAAATATTGGTTAGCATATTTCATTAAAAGAAAGGGCCACTTTTTAAAAACAACTTTGAGTTACTAGGATGGGGCACTTTTCACTATTTCCTTTATAATTTTTTTTTACTATTCACTTTTTACTATTCCAATAAAGCAAACTTTAATATTTTCAATTTATCCCTAGATTCATCAACTGAACTCCAAACTGAAAGGCTTGTAAAGCTCTTAGTTAAGCTCCACAACCCTCGGTTGGGTCCCCTAACCTTTCTGCTGACCTATGGGAACCCTAATAGTAGGCCAACCTCCGCTATAGTTTGAGCTGCCTAAGGAAGGGACATTACAGCTTGAGCTTCTTGAATTGCTGCGACCTCTTCCCAAATAAAATTCAAATTTATTATGCTTTCAATAAGAAAATTGAACCAGCTGATCATGAACAATGCTGCCCTATTTATTCTCCCAGCAAGCTCCCAAAAGCAACTTCCTTGAAGCCACGAGCTGCCACTAGCAAAATCGTATTTCCTCCTTATGACTAGAATGTTCTCCAAAATGCAAGATTCGAACTCCTCAATTGAAAATGACTTCAATAAAATCTGCAAATGCCTTCTTAAGAAAATCGATTCCTTCTCACCACCAAAATTTGGCCAATGGCCACTAAATTTTTGCTTAAACTGGAAGATTGAAGTATCTTCCACTCAATCCAACTGGGGTTGATCTTCCACAACTGAAACCGGTACCCTAGAGTATTCAAACCCTCGGGCAAAGCAAGCACTCAGCTCTTTACCACACAGGCATGAAAGTAGAAAACTCAAATCATGATGACAATGGCTTGCATTCGGCTCCTTATAAAGAATTCTCATTTACCTGAAAGAAGCTTCTAGAATAAAATAATAGTTTATTCCCTTAAGTGACTTTATGATATGATATTTATTTTAGTCACTTTATTAAATTAATCAAATATAAAGCTATCTTATAATTTTGCAATGTTGAGATAACTTTATAAATAATTAATTTAATCAATATTCCCTTATTTCTCCATTTAGCCTTCGGGAATAAATAAGGCTAAATAATTATCAGGAGTGGCTAGTGTGAAGGGGACATTACATGTGGTTGGCTAGTGATAAGTTCACTAGAAGTAAAAGCGGGATAAGTTCTCGTATGTAGGTGATCATGTGCAGCAAGATCCAGATAGCAATATGTAGACCTAAAAGTAGGCGTAGGCATATGATTCGGTTTCCAATTCATGTGATTTACTTTCTCCCCATGTTCACGCTAGGGGTGGTGTTAGGAAATTATGTTAGTGTTCATATGGGTTAGAATAATAATTTGTGATGTTAAAATAAAAGGGAGTTATAGTAACAACTCATGTAGCTATTCTAGGTGTGAGAAGAATTGGTTGGGATTGTATTTAAAACAACTTAATAATATATTGTAGTGAGTGAGCATAATAATATAAGCAAGTTGTTAACACAACTCACATAGAGGTTTAGGAGTGAAAATAGGATGAAAAAATTAAGGTGGTTGAACAACCCACCTAGAAATTTAGTGTGGGAGTTTGTTGGAGATGTTATAGGAGTTAGAAAACTCTTCATATATATACATATAAAGAGAATAGAAGCATGGTATTATATGTGTGCAAATATTTTTGTTTAGCTTCTATAATTTATGTCTAAATTTTCTTATAAAGTGCATGACAAAGAGTCAGTAATAAGAGAGAATGCATAGAAGTAGTTTATAAAATGCAAGTGGTTAGAGAAGCACATGAATTTTGAAAGTATTTTTTCCTCAAGTGAACCTTGCTTTGTGAAATCAGTAAATGCCATTCCAATGTGACAGCCTACTTGGGACATTTATATAATATCATGACGTAAAGACCAAGTAGAATGAGGAAGATAAATTTGATAATGCAACAATTGCATGAGTGGAGACAAATGAGCAGAAGTCAGTGTGCAAAACTTAGAAACCATCATACTAGATGGTGATCAAGTTATCTCTGGGACTAAGATGGGAATATATGATATCTTAGTTCTTCAACAGTATGAAGTTTAAATTTGTGAAGAACCCTGCTGGTTCAACTTTCAACCTCTGTTGCTTAAACTGATTCTTTTGTGTATTTTGTGTTTTTTTGTAATTTTTTTGTGCAATAAGGGTTTTGACGTTTTTTGAAGAAAGGATGCCAGAACAAAAATAAATGCATAAACTTACAAACACTTAAAGAAACTATTGACTAATGAAAGGCGATGAATCTTTATTTGGAATGATGAATGTTTACAATACTGAATTGATAGCATGCATACAAAAAGGCAATTAAATAAGCAATATCTGAAGAACCCGATTTCTGATTTGCAGCCGCTTGTAGAAGGTAATGAAAGGTATGGCCATCTTGTTTAAGGCATTTCTCCCACTGGATAATGGTTGCTAAACCCTCAGGAGTCCAAGGCGTCCACTGTAGAATAAAAAGGCAACCCAAAGACAAGGCGATTTGATGTCTGTGAAGAAAACGCCCTTGCAGCTGTGAAGTACGGCCCTAGATCAGCAATGAACAAATCCGTACCACCTTGGAAAGTGCGTCAGATGTCTGATAACTGATGGCAAATGGAAAGATCCCCTTTGGAAAGAAATCGATCCAATCACTGAATAAAAGAACTCACAATAAGATCTGTAATAACTTCTGAATGAAGCCATTCCACTACAGGCAATAAATCAGCTGATATTTCACAGCCTCTGAACTGCAAACACTAAAGACGGCTCGTTCTCCAATGCAGAAGAAAACGGTAAACCCTAGGCTTCGTTCTCTGGAAGAAGAATTTTGAAAATCAATATCATATGCAATTCATAATGAAGTTTTCACAAGTGAAAACCTTATATTCTTTCAAGAGGGTCGACTTCCCTCAAAAAGCACCATTTAAATAAAAATTGAATTTCACTTTTAATAATTCCATAGTTTGGGCGCCCAAAATAATTATAATTATCAATTGAACTTGGCCCCCTTTCCATGATGGTCGACCCCTTCCATAAAGTCACTTAAGTTATAATATTTAATTATATCATAACTTTATAATATAAGCTCCAAATAATTAATATTTATTTTAACACAAATATTAATATCTCTCTCAATATAAGTCCAAATGACAAACCGTCTGAAGCCGGTTATAAGTGACTAGATCTGCATATGACCAGACCATACTGCTAAAAATAGCAGGGGTGCTCCGTTGAGTGTCTCCACTTACTAAAAATAGTAGGTCAAGAAAATGATGTCCGAAAGACCCCGAACGAAAGCCAAATTGAATGGTTCTAACAACTGAAGCCAAGCCATGCCTCGACAAGACCCTCTATCCTCCATATTAGCCTACGAGGGTCATATAATAGGCTAATCTCAAGTACTGAGAGATGTCAACTGGAAGGGGACATTACAGTCCGCCCCTCCTGAAATTGCTTGTCCTCAAGCAATGTCAACTCAGGATGCTGCAAAATCTCCTCACTCTCCCACGTAGCATCCTCTATTGGTAAATCTCTCCACTTCACCAGATATTCCCTGATTGTCCTCCTGCGTAGCTGTCTTTCCTTGTATTCCAGGATAGACTCAGGTACTAAAATTAACTTTCCCTCATCATCTAAGGGGGGCAATACTGCTGAAGGTACCACACAATGTCCTAACTCCTTCTTGAGGTGTGACACATGAAAAGCATTGTGGACCTTACTATTCGCTGGAAGCTCTAGCTCATAAGCCACCTCCCCAACACGCCTCACAATCCTGAAAGGACCATAATACTGTGGCTTGAGCTTCTCGGATCCACTCTTCCTGAGAGTAGACTGTCGGTAGGGCTGCAGCATGAGATATACCATGTCACCCACCTCAAAAGATCTCTCTGTCCTCTTCTGATCTGCATACTGCTTCTGCTGATTTTTTGCCTTAGCAATATTTTCCTTGAGATCCCTCATAATTTCCTGGCTCTCCTGCAATAAGTCTGCCGCACTAGGCACTCTACTGTCACTCAGTAGCAAATCAAGAAAACTAGGTGCCTCATACCCATACAACGCCATGAATGGGGACATCTGAATGGTCATGTGGTAGGTGGTATTGTAACAATACTCACATAAGTATATCCACTTGACCCATGCCTTTTGCTGCCTTGCAATGTAATTCCTGAGGTAGCCTTCCACCCATTTGTTCACTATCTCCGTTTGACCATCGGACTGCGGGTGGTAACTAGTACTTGGTGTAAGCTCGGTCCCACAAAGTCTGAACACCTCCTGCCAAAAGTGGCTCAGGAACCGACTATCCCTGTCGCTAACTATACTCCGAGGCAACCCATGTAATCTGAAAACCTCACGGAAAACTACCTCTGCTACTTGTGTAGCTGTGTAAGTAGTGGTGATTGGAAAGAAGTGGGCATACTTCGTTAGCCGATCCACAACTAGATATATGCAATCCCATCCTTGGGCTTTAGGCAAGCTCGTAATAAAATCCATCGACAAACATTCCCACTTCTTGTTAGGAATCAGAAGTGGCTGCAACAACCCAGCCGGATACGTGTTCTCCTGCTTGTTCTGTTGACAAACAGGGCATTCACGCACATACTGAAGAACATCGGCCTTAAGACCCTTCCATGTAAATCTCTCCCGAACCTGTCTGTAGGTCTTAAAGTACTCGGGATACCCTGCTGTAGGTACATCATGGAAAGCTCGCAGAATGGTGTTCTTCATCTCTGATCCTGGGACCAAGAAAATCCTATTCTTGTAAATGATCAAGTCATTTACAAGTGTGTACCTGGTGTCCACAATAGATCCCTCAACAATACCAGATGCCCATGTATCCTTGGCATACTCTGCCACAATCAAGTGCCTCCAATCCTCTGCAATCTATATCATAGAACTCAGATGAGGCCTGTGTGAAAGAGCGTCAACAACAACATTCTGTGTACCTTTGATATAGGTGATGTCAAAGTCATATGCCTGTAACTTACCCACTTTTGCTGACGGTCATTCAAATCTCGCTGTCCTAGGAAATGCCTCAAGCTATTATGATCAGTTTTAATACAAAACTTACTGCCTACTAAATATTGCTTGAATTTGGCCAAGGCATGCATTATGGCCAGCATTTCCTTATCATATATACTGTAAACCCGCTTTGGTCCTCTGAGCTTCTTGCTCTCATAAACAATTGGGTGCTTGTCCTGCATAAGCATTGCTCCAATGCCCTCACCAGAAGCATCACACTGAAGCTCAAAAGGCTTGGTAAAATCCGGTAGTGCCAATACTGGACATGTAATCATAAGCTCCTTGAACCTCACAAAACACTCTTGTGCCTCAGGAGTCCAAATGAATGCACTTTTTTTCAACAAATCCGTCATAGGTGCTGCATGGCGTGAATATCCATTGACAAATCTGCGATAGAAACCACATAACCCAAGGAATCCTCGCAGCTGTGTAAGGTTCGCTGGAGTAGGCCAATCTATGATAGCACGGATCTTCTCAGGATCCATCCGCACTCCCTCTGCACTGATAATATGGCCTAAGTATAACAACTCAGTCATCCCTAAATCACACTTGGATTCCTTGGCATACAAGGACTCCCTCTCCAAAATGCTGAGTACTGTATCCAAATGAGACAAGTGCTCTTGCCATGTTCTGCTGTAGACCAAAATATCATCGAAGAAGACAAGTGCATATCTCCTCAAGTGTGAGTGGAAGACCCTGTTCATGGTGGACTGGAATGTCGCTGGAGCATTGGTTAGCCCAAATGGCATAACCACAAACTCAAAGTGTCCACAATGACAGCGAAAAGCGGTCTTCTCCACATCCTGCTCACGAACTCTAATCTGATGATATCCCAACCTCAAGTCTATCTTTGAGAAGTAACAGGCACCATGGAGCTCATCAATAAGCTCATTTATACGAGGTATGGGATATCTGTTCTTAATAGTCCTCTTATTCAGGACTCTATCATCTATGCACATACGAAGAGTACCATCTTTCTTCTTCACTAGAACAACTGAAGAAGCAAATCATGATTTACTCGGTCGAATGTGACCTATAGCAAGCAGCTCTTTGATAGTCGTCTCTATCTCATCCTTAAGCCGCATTGGGTGTCTGTAAGGAGTAATCATGACGAGCTTGGCACCCTCCTCAAGCTCTATGATGTGCTCAACACCTTTTTCTGGGGGTCTCCCTGGTGGAATGTCACTAAAAACTTTCCCATGCTTAACTCTCAACTGCTGAATGTCAGGATGATATTCGGTTTTATGTTGTCCCTCCTGTGTAGGTGTCAATGTGCACTCGGCAACCCACTCAACCATGTCATGATGCATAAGTCTCTCCATTCGTCGGAAGGAAATAGTCCTGACGTTATTGTTTCGGATGGCCTTCAGTATACGAGTCTTCCCATCCACCTCGAACTGGATCTCCATGTCTTTGAGACGAAGTGTAACTTCCTCAAGAGAATGAAGCCACTTCATGCCCAAAACTAAATCAATATCGCCCATATTCACGACATAGTAATCAGCCTTGAATTCATAATTATTTAGGCGCAAAGGAAGATCCTTAATCATACGGTCACACCTGAGAGTGTAACCATCAACCACCTTAGCCCAAATGCCCTCAAACTCCTCGGTTATGGGTCCACACTTCTCCACAAATCTGGCATCGATAAAATTATGGGTGGCACCTGTGTCTAAAAGGGTAATAACCTTTGGACCAGCCAAAACTCCACGAAGTCTGAAGGATCCCTCCTGCTGAATGCTAGAAAACCGTGCTTCCTGGAGTTGGAGCTCTAACTCTGCCCCCACCTTAGGCTCTGAAGCCTTTGATTCTGACTCCTCAAAACTCTCCTGCTGTTCGGAGTTCTTAGATTCCAAATCCTCATAATAAGCCCACATAACTCTATTGGCCTTACCCTTAGGCCACAAAGGACAATCATGGTTAGCGTCCTAGGGACCCTTGCAGTAGAAGCAAAGCTTCTTCCTGCACAAATCATTAAGAGTCTCACGATCCAAGGGTGCTGCTGATTTCCCCTTTGAATCACTCTTAAAATCAGATTTCTCCTTATTTTTATTGAATCCCTTATTGTCCTTGAATGAAGAAGTATTCCTGGAATTGAACTTGCTAGATGGAGCTGCAAGTTCCATGTTGCGTGCCTTCTTCATCGCTTCCTGTAATGAAAGAGGATCAAATGCTTTGATCCATCCTCTCATTGGCTCCAACAATCCCTCCACGAAGAGTACAACTAGACGCCTCTCTGATATGTTGGGAACCATCACTGATAACCGCTGGAAGTCTCCTATGTAAGCCTCCACGCTACCCACCTATCTCAACTGGGCCAAATATTTGAAATAAGTCTTAGGATCCTTCTTGTCAAACCGTTCCACCAATCTGTCCACAAACTCCTGGTAAGTGGTGATACGGTCATGCTGGAGTGTCACCATCCCATGATGCCACCAGTCATAAGCTGCCCCCTCAAGATGCAAAATAGCATATCTAATAGCATCCTCCTCCGCCATGGGACGCAATGTAAGGAAGGTATCCAGCTTACTGATCCAAGTCTGTGCTGTAACCTTACCGTTGCCGTCAAACATAGCTAAATTGAGCTTGTTTGTGGCGTGCTTCAGGTCACCATTCTGCTGTCTAGGCCTCCTATCCGGCCTATTCCTGTAATGCTCTCTCCTTTGTGTGAGAAACCTGTCAAAAGTAATTCTCTCTGACCTCTGGGGTCAATAACTCCCACTCATCGTTCGCTGCTATAAGAATATCAGTGAACACCTCCTTAGGTTCCTCATTTGCCATAGACCCATCAGGTTCCTGTCTCACAAAAGTAGGGCGAGTAGGCCTATCTGCTGTTCGTGAAACAGTCCTAGGTATCCTCCGTGAGCCTGCATCACTCTTGTCCTCATCACAATGTGGTGACGGTCTCCCAGGTGAACCTATCCTCTGTATCACCGTGCTCAATTGCTGTAATACATCAGCTACCTGTTGCTGACCCATCCGTAAATCTCTAAGAGTCTGTCTGACCTCTGCATTGTCATCCCGAGGATCACGAGGAACCTCTGTTCTGTCACCCATGGTACCCGGCTGTCTGTTCAATGCCTGTTCCCTGTCAAACAAAGCTCTCCTGCGAGTATAATATCTGTGAGGTCCAACCTCCTGTGGCTGCATATGAATCCCAAACCCTCAGGATGGCAGGAAACCGCTCTGATACCACTGTGAAGAACCCTGCTGGTTCAACTTTCAACCTCTATTGCTTAAACTGATTCTTTTGTGTATTTTTGTAATTTTTTTGTGCAATAAGGGTTTTGACTTTTTTGAAGAAAGGATGCCAGAACAAAAATAAATGCATAAACTTACAAACACTTAAAGAAACTATTGACTAATGAAAGGCAATGAATCTTTAATTGGAATGATGAATGTTTACAATACTGAATTGATAGCATGTATACAAAAAGGCAATTAAATAAGCAATATCTGAAGAACCTGATTTCTGATTTGCAGCTGCCTGTAGAAGGTAATGAAAGGTACGACCATCTTGTTTAAGGCATTTCTCCCACTGGATAATGGTTGCTAAACCCCCAGGAGTCCAAGGCGTCCACTGTAGAATAAAAAGGCAACCCAAAGACAAGGCGATTTGATGTCTGTGAAGAAAACGCCCTTGCAGCTGTGAAGTACGGCCCTAGATCAGCAATGAACAAATCCGTACCACCTTGGAAAGTGCGTCAGATGTCTGATAACTGATGGCAAATGGAAAGATTCCCCTCTGGAAAGAAATCGATACAATCACTGAATAAAAGAACTCACAATGAGATCTGTAATAACTTCTGAATGAAGCTATTCCACTATAGGCAATAAATCAGCTGATATTTCACAGCCTCTGAATTGCAAACACTGAAGATGGCTCGTTCTCCAATGCAGAAGAAAGCGGTAAACCCTAGGCTTCATTCTCTGGAAGAAGAATTTTGAAAATCAATATCATATGCAATTCATAATGAAGTTTTTACAAGTGAAAACCTTATATTCTTTCAAGAGGGTCGACTTCCCTCAAAAAGCACCATTTAAATAAAAATTGAATTTCACTTTTAATAATTCCATAGTTTGGGCGCCCAAAATAATTATAATTATTAATTGAACTTGGCCCCCTTTCCATGATGGTCGACCCCTTCCATAAAGTCACTTAAGTTATAATATTTAATTATATCATAACTTTATAATATAAGCTCCAAATAACTAATATTTATTTTAACACATAAATATTGTTGTACCCCAAAATTAAAATTTTTGTTACACTTAGGCATTTTGAAGAAATGAGTAAAAGTCTTGTCAAATCAGTCAAAAAGGTCAAAATTTGGGTGTGCATGTCTTGCATGAGGGGTTAAAATGCAAAATTTTCCAATTTAGGCGATGCAGTGCGCTAAGAGTAGCTTAACCACTACAAAACCGGATCTTGGTTTTCATCCTAAATTTTTAGGAAAATTGCTATTTTTTAGAAATTTTCTGATAGTAGCGTTTTACGGGTTTCTCAAGGGTTTCTTCGAAGCGGATCTGTAAAATTTTCTAAAATAGAAATTTCCAAGAAATAAGTTAGTCCAGCCGGGGTCAAACTGATTTTGATCCGACTCAAATCGTATTCCATTATCCCGGTTTGAATGCGGTCCGAGAATCTTAAATAGTCGGTTTGCCCTCTTGGGTCCACAATGCCTTTTTGAGAGCATATCGGGAGCTCCGAGGTCATCAATGGAGGTCATCGTACGCCGGTCAATTTAGGGCACTTAAACTTTCCAGCGAGGGTGAAATGATGATGAACATGCCGAGGCGAAGAAGAAGTTGAAAGGTCACGAAAAATTTTCTAACACTTTAAGTTTGAAATTTTGTTAAGAGGAAAGCCCATCCTTTAGAGCATCCCGGATGAGTGGAGTTAGGGTTAGGACCTCAATGAAAGTTTACTTTCAGTTTTTCGGTCAGCTTGACGGATATCCCGTCCGAGCATCGGCGATCCAGTCTCCAGAAGCAAATTAGTCAAAATGGAAGATATATAGAATGAAGATTTGAAACTTGAAGAAGGTAAAGTTTAAATTTTTCTAAGTGGGTGAAGCTGGAAAAGCCCCTAGTTGAAGAAACCTTTCAGAGACTTCAAGCGAGGATGAATTGTAGTCAAAGGTTATAGCAGAGATGTCTTCAGAATGCAACAAACTTTTCAGTGAGCTATCCAGCACGACAAACAAAGCTCGCAGTCATCAGATTCAAAGAGCTGAACAGAGGGTCCAATGAGAGTTGAAAAGAGAAATCTGAAAGCAAAGGTGAAAAATGCAAAAAATAAACTAACTCTACGGTAAGAGTTAGGCCCAGCCCGGCTTGCAGGGGGCATAGCTTTGAGGGACCCTAAGTTTTCGCGCAGCGATATGAGTGTTTCCAGAAGACCCCTCCTGAAATCCTCTTAGCTTCGCAACGAGTCCAAGCATTCGTCAATCTGACGCCCGGAGCTCAGAATTCAACAAAGATCGCCCGTGGAAGACATGAATAAATTGGAAATTTTTCTATGTCTGGTAGAAATGGGCGCCCCAGTTGAGGAAGGACGCCCAAGCTTTTGAAGCTCATAATAATGGATTTTGCAGAAGTAGCATCCAAAAAGGTCTCACCAAAATCAATCTAGCTATCCAACCAAAACATTCATGATCCAGTCGGATCAAAGGCGGCGTGTTCCTTTCCGGTCGGATTCATCGAAGGGTATTTTGCAAGAAAAGAAGGATGGTACGTCCATCGAGGAAATTTGAGATTTAGGGTTTTTGAAATAAAAGCAAAAAAAAAGAAAAAGAAAGCAAAACCTAAATCCCGAACCAAATCTATTTAACTTACTTCTTTTCAATGTATTTTTCATTATTTTTGCAGGTAGCATCCAGAGGAGAAAGTTGGAGCAGCAAGTTTGAAGAATTTTTGTGATTCAAGAATCCATAGTTGCTGGTTTTACATCAGATTTTTCAGACCAACAAGCATAAACCCTTGCTTTTTCATTCTTTTTGTTCCAGAAGATCAAAATTTTCAAGCAGAAGGCCAAGGCTTTCAATTTTTCAGTCATCTGGGTCTTTTGCCTCTATCTTCTGAAGAATTTTTTCAGGAACTTCATCAAGTTGCAGCAAGTGCTTTTATTTTGCATGTCGGTGAAAACTTGATTACATTCAAATTTCAACCATCGGGTCCTTTCAATCGAGTCGCCGAAGAAAACCCATACTCGGTAGCTTTTTCAAAGAAAGTTCAAAACAGGGTTGGCTGCTTTTGATCAAACGCTCGAGGGGTTTTGCAAATCTAATCAGCGGGTCCATTTCTAATCGCCAATGCGGAATAAAACCCGGATACTGACTTTTCGAGGAAAATTGAAGAAAATTAGAGGTTTGCTGCTTTTCGAGGGCTAGGGTAAAATTTTCAAAAGCGGACGATCGGTTGTACTTGTATCGATATTACGAACAAAACCCATATCACCGAGAATAATTTCTCAAAATTAGGTCGGATTTAGACACAAAATCAGCATTCTAAAATAGAAATTGTTCAAGACTTATGCGAACGGTGAGAGTTCGGTCATTCTTCGAGTTTTCTGAAATGGAGTACACTCCTAATGTTTTCAAGTCCGAATCAGCTCTCTTTCACAATTACATCAAAACAGCTGAGACAGACTTGCATCATGTCAAGCCGATTTTCGATCTACATGCCTTGGAGAGTGTGATGAGCCCTGCTGGCTCTCAGCTCAAAATCCTCTTTTCTTAAGTCTTTTAAAGTGTTTTTAAAGGTTTTTTAGAGAAATCTTAATAGACAGAAGAGAAGGGGCGCAGCATATTTTTGCTCATAAAAGACAAATTTAAACTTATTCCTTCAAAATGAAAGTACAGAATGTATTATTTAACACCAACAGATAGTTTAAGAATGATAAACATACCAAAAGGGCTCCAGATTATTTAAATAAGAAACTGGCCAGATCTACAGCTGAAAAAGGTGAAAACAAGCCTGAATGCACGCCAAGACTCCAGGAAAGGTTTCTCCTGATCAGAAACTGGTCACAAAGCTTTGAAAGGACAAGCCGCCAATGATAGATGTCAAAGCCCTCTCAAACAGAAGGCGTTTTCATTAATTACTTCACACGCCTTTTTAAGGCACAAACCCCAATGCTGGCCGTACGGCTATGGAAAACCATGCAAGAAGACTTTGTGGAAACCTCTGCCTCTGATGAAGGAAGCGCCACCAAGGAACCCTCAATTATTATACTGAAGAACAAACAACTGCATAAATAAATCCTCTGTCTGCAACTGTAGAACTTCTGTGTGAAGCCCTCAACTGTACTGATTCAGCTGATCTTTCACAGCCTCAAGAGTACTCAACACTGAAGAGTTTTCCGTTCTCCAATGGACAAAATGATCAAACCCTGGTCACAGGATATTGCTCAGAAGGAAAAATGCACAAGGCAAATCGAAATAGTCAAGATGTGAGTTTCTATTGCCAGGAAATGCCTTTATACCAAATGGCACGCATTTCAAGAAAAGTACGGCCTTTCTCATCATTAAAATATTTTAATATTTTAATATAATCCCTTTTCAATAGTTTGAGCGCACTTTTCAATATTTTAAGTTATTAAAATATTAAAGTCTCCTTTTTGACATTTAAGTGATATAAAATATAATTAAAGTCAATGTGACTTTAATTAAAAAGGCGTTTAAGTTAATAAATTAACTTAATCACTTAAAATCCCGTAATATGCTCAAAACTCAGGATAATCTCGTGCCGTCAGAAGCTGTGAACTCCTGGAATGCAAACGCTCGCTGTGATCCAAGCACTGTCCACTGAAAACACGAACAATCAAACTCTCCAAAAAGCATCTCTGACCCTCTATACAAACTGGCTAGCCCACAAGGGTCCAATAAAGGGCTAACACACTGTTCCCGAGAACTGTCTAGCGAGGGGACATCACAGTCCGCCCTCCCGAATTTGCTTGTCCACAAGCAAACTCAAAGCTGGATGTTGAAGAACACTGTCACTCTCCCACGTCGCATCCTCTGCCGGTAGATCCCTCCACTTAACCAAGTATTCCCTGATGACCCGCCTCCGAAGATGACGCTCTCTGGAATCCAGAATGGCCTCAGGTATCAAAACTAATTTTCCCTCATCATCCAGGGGTGGCAAATCAATAGAAGGAATTACGTGTTGTCCCAACGCCTTTTTGAGGCGCGACACATGGAACACGTTGTGAACTCTACTGTCCACCGGAAGATCCAGCTCATAAGCCACTTGACCCACACGTCTGACAACTCTGAAAGGTCCATAGTATCGCGGCTTAAGTTTCTCGGAGCCCTTCTTGCGAAGGGTAGACTGCCTATACGGCTGAAGCATCAGGTACACCAAATCATCGATCTCGAAAGACCGCTCTACTCGTCTCTGATCAGCATATTGTTTTTGCTGATTTTGGGCTTTCTGTATATTTTCCCTAAGTGCTCTCATAATATCCTGGTTCTCCTGTAACAAATCACCAGCACTGGGAACTCTACTGTCACTCAGCAATAAATCAAGAAAGCTCGGAGCGTCATATCCATATAACGCTCGATATGGTGTCATCTGGATGCTCATGTGATGGGTGGTGTTGTAACAGTACTCACATAAGTATAACCACCTCACCCATGCCTTCTGCTGCCCTGAACTATAGTTACGCAAGTACCCTTCCACCCATTTGTTGACGATCTCTGTCTGCCCATCTGTCTGGGGGTGGTAGCTGGTACTAGGGGTGAGCTCTGTCCCACAAAGCTTGAATAACTCCTGCCAGAAGTTACTCATAAATCTGCTGTCCCTGTCGCTAACTATACTGCGAGGTAAACCGTGCAGCCTGAATACCTCTCGGAAGAACAAATCAGCAATCTGAGTAGCCGTGTGTGTAGTAGTGATTGCGAAAAAGTGTGCATATTTCGTCAATCGATCTACCACCACGAAAATACTGTCCTTCCCTTGAGCTTTTGGCAAGCCCGTGATGAAATCCATGGATAAACAATCCCACTTCCTCTCAGGAATAGGAAGCGGCTGTAGAAGACCTGCAGGGTATGTGTGCTCTTGCTTGTTCTGCTGACAAACAAGACATTCCCTGACATACTGGAGAACATAGGACTTGAGACCCTTCCAAGAGAATCTCTCCCGTACCTGCCTATAGGTCTTATAGTACCCGGGATGTCCTGCCATGGGTGAATCATGCAATGACCTCAAAACCCTGTCCCTCATCTCAGAACCTGGGACCAATAAAATCCTCCCTTTGTAGATGATAAGGTCATCTACAAGTGAATACCTGTCATCCAACACTGATCCATCTACTATGCTAGAGGCCCATGGGTCCTTAGCATACTCTGCTACAATCAGGTGTCTCCAGTCTTCTGAAACCAATGTAATAGAACCCAAGTGAGGACGGCGAGATAAAGCATCAGCAACCACATTCTGAGTGCCCTTGACATAAGAGATGTCAAAATCGTAAGACTGAAGCTTGCTGACCCATTTTTGTTGTCTCTCATTAAGATCTCGCTGTCCAAGAAAATGCTTCAGACTATTATGATCGGTTTTCACAGTGAACTTACTACCAATCAAGTACTGCCTGAATTTGGCCATCGCATGCATGATAGCCAACATTTCCTTATCATAGATACTAAAACTCCGTTCAGGCCCTCTTAGCTTTCTGCTCTCAAAAGCTATAGGGTGTCGATCCTGCATAATAATTGCACCAATACCCTCACCACTGGCATCGCAATGTAACTCAAAGGGTTTAGTGAAGTCCGGTAAAGCCAAAACAGGACACGAAGTCATGAGAAGTTTGAACTTCTCAAAGCACGCTTGTGCTAGTGGTGTCCACTCAAAAGCACCTTTCTTAGTCAAATCGGTTAGTGGCGCAGCATGCCGCGAGAACCCACTAACAAACCGACGATAGAAAGCACACAATCCTACAAATCCCCTGAGCTGTGTCAAAGTCTCAAGTGTAGGCCAATCAATGATGGCTCGAACCTTCTCTGGGTCCATGCTGACTCCTGCACCGCTGATGATGTGCCCCAGATATAAAAGCTCTGCCATGCCCAATGCACACTTGGACTCCTTGGCATACAAGGACTCCCTGTCAAGTATTCTCAGAACCTCATCCAAGTGAACCATATGTTCCTCCCATGATTTACTATATACCAGGATGTCGTCAAAGAACACTAAAACAAATTTCCTCAAGTGAGGATGGAAAACCCTGTTCATTGTCGACTGAAACGTGGCTGGAGCATTGGTTAACCCAAATGGCATAACCAAAAAATCAAAGTGTCCACAGTGACATCTGAACGCCGTTTTCTCTATGTCCTCTTCTCGGACTCTGATCTGGTGATAACCTGTTCTCAAATCAATCTTTGAGAAGTAGCAAGCTCCATGAAGCTCGTCTATCAACTCATCTATCCGAGGAATAGGATACCTGTTCTTAATGGTTTTCCTGTTGAGCATTCTGTAATCGATACACATTCTAAGTGTACCATCCTTTTTCTTCACCAAAACAACTGATGAAGCAAAGGGTGACTTACTCGGCCTGATGTGCCCCATAGCTAACAGCTCCTGAATAGTCTTCTCAATCTCATCTTTCAGACGCTTGGGGTGCCGGTAAGGAGTAATCATAATCGGTTTCGTGCCCTCCTCCAGCTCTATAATATGCTCAATACCTCTATCAGGAGGCCTGCCTGGTGGAATAGCACTGAATACCTTCGCATGTTTGATTCGAAGTTCCTGCACATCTGGATGGTATGGAGAAGCTTGCTGATCCAACTGTGAAGGCAATAGCTTGCATTCAGCAGCCCACTCTACCATATCATTACGAATCAAACGCTCCATTCTCCGAAGTGAAATCTCCCTAAGGTTGCTGTCCCTAATGGCTTTGAGAATATGATTTGTGCCATCAATGGTGAACTTCATCTCCATGTCACGCAAATTAAGCGTGAACTCCCCTATTGCATGAAGCCACTTCATGCCAAGAACTACATCAGTTCCACCCATGTTTACCACATAAAAATCTGCCTTGAACTCGAAATTATTAAGTTTCAAAGGCAAGTCAGGTATCATCCTCTCACAATCGAGAGTGTTCCCATCTGCAACCCTCACACGTATACCTTCAAACTGCTGAGTTTGAATACCTCGTTTCTCTACCAACCGTGAATCGATGAAGTTATGGGTTGCACCTGTATCAAGGAGAGATATGACCCTTTGACCAGCTAGGATCCCACGGAGTCTGAAAGAACCCTCTTTCTGCATGCTGGACATATGAGCCTCCTTAAGTTCTGTTTCTTCTGCAATTTCTGCTTCATTTTCTGATTCTTCTCCATCTGTATCATAGATTGGAGCTCGCTGATCAGAAAAATCAGTCAATGGTTCTTCCTCATAAAACCACTCCATATGCTTGTTTTGCCCTTTTGGTTTGAGGGGGCAATCATGATTAAAATCATACGGACCTTTGCAGTAAAAACAGAGTTTTCTCCTTCTCAAATCATTCATGGTTTCTCGATCTAAAGGGGCTGCAAATTTCTTTTTCTGATCTGTATTATCAGCCTTCTTTGGATCTGATTTATTTTCCGTGTATGATGTTGTAGGCTTCGAGCTCGAGCTAAAAGGCTTACGAGGTGTAGATAGCTCCATGCTGCGAGCTTTCCTCATTGCCTCCTGTAAGGTAGGTGGATCAAATGCTTTTATCCAACCTTTCATGGGCTCGAAAAGACCTTCAATAAATAATATGACCAGCCTTCTCTCTGAGATCCCTGTCACCATAACAGATAGTCTTTGGAATTCACCAATGTACGATTCCAAGCTACCTAACTGTTTCAGCTGTGCTAAATCTCTGAAGAAAAGCTCAGGATCCCTTCTGTCAAATCTCTCTACCAGTCTATCAGTAAACTCCTGGTACGAGGTAATCCTGTCATGATGAAGGGTAGTCATACCATGAATCCACCAGTCATGTGCTACGCCATCTAGATGAAGTGCTGCAAAGCGAATGGCATCCACCTCAGGCATGGGGCGTAGTGTCAGGAAAGTATCCAGTTTACTAACCCAGGCACGTGCTGTAACTCTGCCACTGCCATCATAGTGAACTAAAGTTAGTTTGCTGGTTGCTTGTTTAAGATCACTCTGTTTGTGTCTAGGACGCCTGTCATTCCTGTTCCTGGTGTGCTCCCTCTTCTGGCTCATGAACCTGTCAAAGTTAAGGTGCTCCTTAACCCTTGGTGGCAAATTATCCCACTCATCATGCATAGCCATAATATTATCTGCAAAATTAATCTCACCACCTTGTTCAGCTTCGTCCACTTCTTCAGCATCATCTCTGGTGAACGTGGGATATGTAGCTCTTTCATAAGTGCGTACTGGATCTATAATTCTTTGTGGCTCTCTATGGATACTGCCATCTCGATCTGAATCCAAACTACGAGCTCTGTTCATTGACAAATTTTGAACATTCGTGCTGAGTTGTTGAAGAATAGTTGCAACCTGCTCTTGTCCTGCAACCATGCCTCTAAGCACGTCTTTGGCTTCTCTGTCCTCATCCTCCCAATTATTTCTGTGAGAACTTTCTCCAGCCCTGTTCGCCATATTGTCCCAATCTAATTCCTCCTCCTGATCTGCAAACGGAAATGGTGGAAAAGGATTCTGGTCGCCTCTTTGATTTCTAGGGCCACCTCTGAAATAGGACTTACCAAAACCCTCTCTGTTTGACTTCATAAATTCTCAAACCCCACAAGCTGGCAGGATGTGAGCTCTGATACCACTGTGATGAGCCCTGCTGGCTCTCAGTTCAAAACCCTCTTTTCTTAAGTCTTTTAAAGTGTTTTTAGAGTTTTTTAGAGAAATCTTAGTAGACAGAAGAGAAGGGGCGCAGCATATGTTTGCTCATAAAAGACAAATTTAAACTTATTTCTTCAAATTGAAAGTGCAGAATGTATTATTTAACATCAACAGATAGACTAAGAATGATAAACATACCAAAGGGCTCCAGATTATTTAAATAAGAAACTGGCCAGATCTACAGCTGAAAAAGGTGAAAACAAGCCTGAATGCACGCCAAGACTCCAGGAAAGGTTTCTCCTGATCAGAAACTGGTCACAAAGCTTTGAAAGGACAAGCCGCCAATGATAGATGGCAAAGCCCTCTCAAACAGAAGGCGTTTTCATTAATTACTTCACACGCCTTTTTAAGGCACAAACCCCAATGCTGGCCGTACGGCTATGGAAAACAATGCAAGAAGACTCTGTGGAAACCTCTGCCTCTGATGAAGGAAGCGCCACCAAGGAACCCTCAATTATTATACTGAAGAACAAACAACTGCATAAATAAATCCTCTGTCTGCAACTGTAGAACTTCTGTGTGAAGCCCTCAACTGTACTGATTCAGCTGATCTTTCACAGCCTCAAGAGTACTCAACACTGAAGAGTTTTCCGTTCTCCAATGGACAAAATGATCAAACCCTGGTCACAGGATATTGCTCAGAGGAAAAATGCACAAGGCAAATCGAAATAGTCAAGAAGTGAGTTTCTATTGCCAGGAAATGCCTTTATACCAAATGGCACGCATTTCAAGAAATGTACGGCCTTTCTCATCATTAAAATATTTTAATATTTTAATATAATCCTTTTCAATAGTTTGAGCGCACTTTTCAATATTTTAAGATATTAAAATATTAAAGTCTCCTTTTTGACATTTAAGTGATATAAAATATAATTAAAGTCAATGTGACTTTAATTAAAAAGGCGTTTAAGTTAATAAATTAACTTATCACTTAAAATCCCGTAATATGCTCAAAACTCAGGATAATCTCGTGCCGTCAGAAGCTGTGAACTCCTGGAATGCAAACGCTCGCTGTGATCCAAGCACTGTCCACTGAAAACACGAACAATCAAACTCTCCAAAAAGCAACACTGACCCTCTATCCAAAGCTGGCTGGCCACAAGGTCCAATAAAGGGCTAACCTGCTTTGTTCAGAGAATTGTCTGGCGGGGACATCCGCAGGAAAGTGAGCAACACTTCAATCAAGAACCTAGGACATTACGGACTCTACATGGCTGACGTCAGATTCCTATATCGATTCGAGCCTTGAGTTAATGTCGCTTGCATTAAAAGCGTTACAACCGGCTACTAAGGGAATCAGTTAGCGGATGGTAGGTGATTTGCAGTCTAAAGCACGATATGGTGAAAAGTGTTTTTCCATTCCCCCATGGCACGAAAGTGTAACTCTTTCATGGGATGAATGTGAAAAGATGTGGGAATATGCATAAAAGATAAATATAGCAAAGAAGATTGCCGCAGAGATGGATGAAGAAAACATAAGACATTGCCCAAAATTCCGGGCTTGAGGAGGTGCAAAATCAGTTTGAGAATGTTGTTCCTTAGTTGCAGTCCGGTTGGCGGAAGGATAGAGGCCATATTTCCCGATGATATACGGCAAGAGATTCGATAAAAGCGTAAGTCGAAGATTTCCACAAAGATCTATTGCGAGATCTTTGAGAAATGATATTCTTGGCGGTGTTTTGCTGTTGATAGCGCCGATGCACGCGAGCCCAGGACACAATCTCCTAACTTCCCTAGCGGATGTGATCGAGCTTAAAGCGGCACCTTTCCCGCTTTCTTTCTATTCTTGGGGTAATCCTTATCCATTCTTTGAGGATAGAAAGAAGATAAGATGTAATAGTTAGCATTTCCCGCTTTTTCTGCTTTTTAGGGTTTCTTCTTTCTAGATTTAGTAATAAAGCTTGCTTGCTGAGCAAGCCCTAGATTGTGAAAGCAAGGAGATTTTAGGGTTCCCTACTCCTCTGCTTGTCTATAAATAAGAGCCTTTGCTCATTAGTTTTCTTTAGCGGTTATTGTGTTAGCAAATTGCGAGTTTGTATTGCAGCAAGTTGTTATTCAATTTCAGTTCACTTGGATTAACCGTGCTAGTGAGAACAAAACGCTGAGCCTATTGTGCCTTCTATTTGTTGCCCAAGTATTGTTCATTTGTATTGTGATAAGCAAATTGTTGAGCCTCTTTAGCCAACAAGGAGTTAGTAAGATTGCTGTTTTCTATTGTGTTAAGAATAAGTTTGCAAGCCTCCTTAGCTGCAATTTCTTGTTCAAGGCATGTTAGAAGTGAGCTTTGTTTTAGAGATTTGAGTAATAAAATCATGAGCCTCTTTTGCCTTGGTCTAAAATCTCAGATTTCCGTTATCGGTGTTCTACTTTTATGATCTTTATTTCAGCTTGCAGTGAAGTGTGTAGGTGTTCGTTGAAAGAGAGATTATTGAAGTATTTTTGTCAGAGAATCTACCTTGTTAATTTCTAACTTCTCTTGCTCTGCTATTACTTGAGAGGTTAGGAACGTCTTTAGTTTAAGTTAGTCGTAGTTGAACTTCTTATTTCAGAAAATCTCAGCTGCGGCGTTTGTGTTTAAAAAACCTTGTGCTCTAAGCTGATCCAAAAAGATAGGCAACTTAGTTTTAGTTTACTTTCTATCAAACACCATCAGCAAGAGGGAGCTTCCCCTCCTAATTTGAAGAGCAGTTTATCTGTGCATAGCTGTCCGTTTTCAAATCCGCATTCCAGAGGTGCGAATTTAAACGCCAACAAATATTAATATCTCTCTCAATATAAGTCCAAATGACAAACCGTCTGAAGCCGGATGATAAGTGACTGGATCTGCATATGACCAGACCATACTACTAAAAATAGCAGGGGTGCTCCACTGAGTGTCTCCACTTACTAAAATAGTAAGTCAAGCAAATGATGTCCGAAAGACCCCGAACGAAAGCCAAATTGAATGGTTCTAACAACTGAAGCCAAGCCATGCCTCGACAAGACCCTCTATCCTCCATATTAGCCTACGAGGGTCACATAATAGGCTAATCTCAAGTACTGAGAGATGTCAACTGGAAGGGGACATTACAAAATTGATGACAAGATTGAACATTAAAAACTTGTAATGTCCCTGGTAGAGTTACTTTAAATTTTGCCTTAATCTTATAGATTAAGATGTCAAAATATGCCAAAGAACCAATATTTTTAAGAGAGGGTATAAATGGTTATAAACCTCTACTCTGTACTTTCGATTTACCTTAACCGATTAACACTATTAATCACATATTTATAGGAGAAAGTATTATGATGCCACGTTTCTAATATAAATTCTGAATAATGAAATCTGATTTGATTAGCAATTCAAGATTGACAAGAAAGTATAATCGTTGTTTTTGACTTATTACATTAAAAGCATGCGTTTGAATGTGTAAGAGACTTATGTCTCTATCTGATCGCTATTCCTAACTAGATCTTTATACCACTGCGATTTCTCCTTGGCGCTATGTCTAAATATCAAATGATTGATCATGCATCCATTAGCCTTGTAATGGGTGATATACCACCCTCACTTGGCTGGTCATAGGCTTTTGAGAGCACTGTCGATCTGAGTTTGAAAATATAAATTTGCAAATCTTCTTTCTCCTCTTCACAATTCTTATTATCCTTTTATATCTTTATTCCTTTACATGGAAAGTTGCATCTCTTCGAATAGGGATGACCATCTAAATAGACATGACCTTTTGTTAAGAAATCTTTATGCTTAATCACTGCCTTTATTCATAAAACTGAGTGCTGCCCTTTTTACACATTAATCATTGCTTATTGAAACAAACTAACTGCAGCTCTCTTTTATAATATTAATTGCTCACCTTTTGCTTTAGTATGTTCGCTGCTTTCTTAATTCTCTTAATTGTTGCCTTGTAAATAATAATTATCTATGTTCCACTAAGTTTTCAGGACGGGGGGACGACGGGACGAGTTTTGGGGACGGCAATTTTTTAAGTGGATTTTAGGGGACGGGGGGACGGCTGTATATATATATATATAGAGAGAGAGAGAGAGAGATTTTAAAAATATAGGGAAATTTCAGATATTCATATGAGTAATGATAATCATAACAATGAACATTCATAAAGTTGCAAATGTAATCACCAATCATATTGACATATGCATCATAGAATTGAATTATCGAACAAATTAATACTACAACTACCTAATTGCTTCCATAGACCATAATTCGTGTCAAATAGTCAATGTGCATATGATATAAAATAATAAAATGCCCAAAAGGCTACAAGTTTGTACTACAAATGTCAAAATGACAAAGTCACAAGTGTCCAAAACATAGTAATAGAAAGTATGATGGCTGCCGCTACTCGGCATTTGCCAACATTGCATCAAAATCAAACTCAGAGTCTAAGTCACTGTCACTGTGAGGGGTTGGCTCATCTAATGGAACTCCAACCAATCCCTCCTGTCTCTCCTCCTCATCAATTTGTGCGACGTCCTCTGGATCAATATCCCACTGTAATGCTGGAGTTTGTCTATACTTAGGAGTCTGACGATCTTGGAGTCGCAAAGCACTATGCACAGCCACTAATTTTTCTGCCCGTCTAGAGACCAGCCTATTCCTCTTGATAGAGTGGATAAATCTGTATGTTGACCAATTCCTCTTTGTTGCAGAGGAACTAGCAACTTGTGAGAGGAGACAAAAACTAAATTAGTAATTTACTAATTAGGACATTCAATTTAAATTATGATTATATAAATGTTCAAACTTCAATAGTAATCTAAATAAAATTATGTTAATCTAATGTATTACCTGTGAAAGGAGGCGAATAGCAAGCGTCCTCAATTGTGGTGCATCCTTCCCATGCCACAACCACCATCCAATAGGACCCCTTTGAGCTACTATAGTTCTATCTACCCTGGCGTCTGGTTTGCCGAATGTTGGACCACGGAGATTAACAAAGTTAGTGAACTGTGTACGAACTAGACTAGCCTCCTCAACTGAATATATTTTTGCAAGGGCCCTCATAAACCCTTCTTTCACCTCATCGTCATCAGAAGGAGGCATCCTACCAGGTCTAGGTACATACCATTTGGGATTAAGAGCAAAAGCTCCCATATGAAGGGGGGTGTTCATTGTGTTCCACCACTGCGTCACAATGGGCCTAATTTTTTGCTCATATAATTCCGAATTAGGATCCCTATCAGAAATTGTTTTCTTCATTTTTCCAAGCATGGAGTCAAAAGTTTCATAAATCTCTCCAAGACTTGGAGAGTTTATATCAGCATATCTAATGACATCCACAACTGGTGAAATGATGGAACAAATATATCTGCAAACAAAAATATGAAAAAAGACAAGTTAGAACTTAGAAAATCAAAAAATAATAAAATCATATTTTTTTTTTATAAAATCAACAATCAATAACAATATTTGACCTCACATTGGACCACCAATTATCATCAAGAATTTTTTGTTTGATGCTTCTCCCTTCTGCAGTGCTTGCCATAGACCATCTATTCCACTCTGAATTAACCGTCATCAACTGTAGAGCCTCCTGTACCTCAAGCATCCTCTCTAACAAAATAAAGTAGCTGGCATACCTTGTTGCTACAGGCTTGAGAAATTCCTTCTTTGAAAATGTCTTAAAGAGGGCAAGTGAGTTGTGATGGTTGCAAATAAACATTTGAATGTCTCTAGCCTCTACAACCACTTGGTGCACCCAATTTATCTTCCCTATGTCTTTCAATGCGTTGTTCAATGCATGAACACAACAAGGGGTCCAAAAGATGTGCTTGTAAGCACTCTCAACCATCAAACCTGCTAATCTGCACACACGTGCTGAATCAGTAACCACCTGCACAACATTGGCTGCCCCAACCTCCTCTATAGCCTCTTTCAAAATATTAAATTGGAATTCTACATCCTTGCGCTTCCTAGAACAATCAACGGCTCTAAGGAAATATGAACCAGCTGAACATGTGACTATGATGTTTATAAGTGGCCGCTGTCTAATATCGGTCCACCCATCCATGATAATAGAGCAGCCTGTTCTAATCCAACATTGTCTCATGTCCTCCATCACCACACTCACCTTAGAATATTCTTTGTCAAGGAGTGTATGCATAATTTATTTTCTCCAAGGGGAACGAATGAGGTACCAATAGCTGCCACATCTCTAAACATTTGTTTGAAGTAGGGAGAACGTGCTACATGGAATGGGATGGCATGGGCATAGAAAAGTTTGGCAATGGAAGACTCTGCCATAACTTGTGCTTGCACATTGAACATACTTGCAACTATATTTTGCTGCTCACTAGAAGTAGCAACCTTCCTCTCTCCTCTTGTGGAAATATGAACAACATCCGCACCACTACTACCACTACCAACACTAGGACTACCAAGCATAGAGGGTATAGGTGAGGTTGAATGTGCGGATTGAGTTTGCATTTGCTGATCCATAGGCCTTCCTCCGACCTCCATGTGCAATCTATAACACTCTATCCTCTCAAAATCTTTTATCTCTGTACAACTCTTGACCCCACGGCCTCCAAAACCCAATAGATGAGAATAGACTCTTGTATAGCTCCATAATATTTATCTTTGCAAATGTGACATAGCCACAATCTACTACCCCCAGTGTTTTTCCCTTTGCCTTGGTCTATACGTGATGCTAGTTGAAGAAGAGGTTTTTTAGGATTAAAAGGGCCTTTTGCATATTTTTTCAAATCTTCAGAAGGGATATCAAATGGGTTTGTTTGAGGCTTCCCCCTTTGAACTGATTGGGTTTCTTGCTCCCTTTCAACATGCTCACTATCTTCACTACTGCTGCTCATTTTGTTTTGTTTTGGTTTTTGCAAACTGAAAATAAAATAAAAAAACAAAAAATCGTACATTTTATCATTTTAACTAAGAAAAAAATGAAAGATAATGGAAGAATAACTTACCTCTTTCACTTCTCTTGTTAGTTGCTGCCTTAATTCTCTCCTTTTTTCCTCCTAAATGCTGGTTTTTCTTCTTCAACAACTCCTTCAAACCCTCCTCTTTCTCTTCTCACTTTTGCTCTTGGCTGCAATTTTTTTTTGGCAAGTTAAAATGAGGTCAAATGAAGGTAAGAAGATGGTTTAAGTGGCCATAGTAGGGTTGGGAGGGCGTAGGGTACACAAAGGAAAGAATAAAAAAAGAAAATTAAAAAAAACCTTTTTTTTGGTGTTTAAAATGCTGCTGGGCAAAGGGGGACGTCCGACCATCCCCAGGATGGTCAAGGGACGGCTAGGTGTCCCCTATCCGTCCTGTTGTGACCTTTTCACACATCGCCCCATCGCCAATGGGGACCCCCAGTTGTCTGCTTGTTTTTAGGGTTTTGTCTCCTTGCAACGGTTTCGTGAGATCACCTTATTGAGAGTTTCAAGTTAGTTTGCCGAGAGTTACCCGAGCCAAGTCAGTAATCCATGCTTGAATCAGTGCGTAGACATCATGGAAGCGCTCAGAAGGCCCAGGAAACGAAGATTGCCTGTGAATTCGGCCAATTCTGAGACTTCCTACTTTTTAGGAAATCTTGCTTTTTCGCTTTTTCATTTTTGGCATTTTTGGACCAAACAGGGTTCCCTATTTTTTAGGGTTATGCTTTTTCTATTTTTGGAAAGTTTCTATATTTGGAAAGGTCTCGAATTCCAAAAATCCACTCAGAAGTTCAAAAAAATCGAAAAATCACTCGGAAAATCAAAGAGAAAATTGAAAAATCTGGAAAAACAAAGTAAAAAGCATGAGAAAAAGTATCAAAAGCATGAAAATCAGACCCAAAAAGCATCAAATTCTGGAAAAAAAATCAGTCAAAACCAGTCAGATCTGAAATCACAGAAAATCAACTCGAAAAAGATGAAATTCATGAGAAATTTGGTTAAGTCTGAAATTCGCCATGAAGGAGGTCCTTGAAATGTGGGACGGAAGGAAAGTATGAATGTCTGGAAGTCTTCAAAGTCCGCCCAGCATTGAAGGAAAAATGGCAAGGACTAAGGAAAGTCGGCCTAGCACTCAAGAAGGAACGTCCAAGACTAAGGTGAAGTCCGCCATGCTTGTCCTAACCTCCTCCAAAGTCCGCCATGCACTTGAGGGGAAGTGGCAAGAGGTCAAGGAAGTCCGCCAGCCTCAAGAAGGAAGTGCCAAGACTTTCCAAAGTCCGCCATGCATGATGCCAAAACCTTCTAAAGTCCACCATACACTTGCCAAGGGGTTGGAAAGTCCGCCTAGGCACATGGGAAAGAGAAAAATAAATTTTTTTACTAAGTATTGGTGCCTAGTAAAGAAAATTTCGAAAATTTGCTAAGTGTAAGGGCCTAAAAAGGTGGAGAATCATTTCCAAAGGATAAAATGTTAAGACAAGTGCTAAAATCTTTGGAAGTCGCCCATGTTCAAAGAAGGAATGTCCAAGACCATAGAAAGTCCGCCCTCACCTTGTCCAAATGCTTGGAAAGTCCGCCATGGTCTATGAAGAGGAAAAAATCAATTTTTGCCAAGTGTTTGGTGCCTAGCCAGGAGAAAATCGAAAATTTTCCTAAGTATAGAGGCTAAAGGATGAATAATTGAGATTTTTGGCTAAGTGTTATGGCATTTTCAAGAGGTTAAGTGCTAAGTTTGAAAGGACAAGTGCTAAAGAAATTAGGCTATGGAAAAGAATAAAATGAAGTGTGCCTAGCACAAAAGTGAAAGAGAAATTTAAATTTCGCCTAAAGTCTTGGATGTCTAGAGGAAAAGTTGGCCGAGTATAGAGAGAAAGATGCGCAAATCAAAGAAAGGAAGGATCGCTCTTGGCCAGAAGGAATAAGAATTTGTCGAGTGTCAAGGAAATTCGCCTGATGAAGATATCCAGACAAAGATTTTGCCTAGAAAAATTCGACTGAGCAAGAGAAAATTTGACTTTGGCAGAATAAAATAAGCTCAGTGCAATTAAAAGTTCGCCATGGCAAAGAAAAATAGGGATCTGGCATAACAATTGTCGACGGAATGGCTTAAGTTTTGACTTGGCTAGACTAAATTGAGAATAAAATTGGAAAATACACTTTTAGCCAAGAAAAAAATGAAGAGAAAATCGAAATGGCCACGGGTCCAAAACGAACGGGTTGGAATAAATTAAAATATTTTAATATTTTAATAATTTATTTCAACTACTCGGAAATTTAAATGCCTTGGACAAAATCGAATTCGCCAGACGAGAGTTGGAAGAAAATAAATTGTGCCGGCCAGAGATGAAATCCGATGGGCAAAATTAAATTCACCATGAATTTAAAACTTGGAAGGGTCGAATTTAATTAAATATTTAATGTTTTCTTTTAAAAATTCGAAAAATCAAAGATAAACATTCAAGCAAAAATTGAATTTTTTGAAGATCAATGAGATTTGCTTGGATAAGCTCGAAACGGATTCTTTTCGAAAAATAAAGGAAACTTGCCTGTTTGAATAAATGAAAACAAATTGAGATCGAGAAACAAGAAGGAAGTTGCTAAATAAATTAAATCCTTCAGCATTATAATGAGTTTTAGCAACTCATTTTTTTTTACAGGCACAGCTGAAAAGAAATTTGGTCTCTCTCGAAATTATCAGGCAGTTGATTGTTCAGTAGGCAAGATCGAATTTTTCAGAGAGAGAAGTAATGTTATGCTGAGGAAGAATTTTTGCAGGAAAAGAAAAGGTTTATCTGTTGAAAGTTGAAATTCTTCTGTTCAAAAGGGGCGCACTTCTTCTAAATTATCAGAATTTAAATCTGATTTGCAGCCAGTAGTCTTTTTCTGAGGTTTGATGTTCAGTCAAGTTGATTCGCCATTCTTCTTCTGTCCTTTCATCTTAGCAAAAGTTCTGGCTAAAATTTTAACTTCATCCATTTACTTTCAGCTTGCTTTTTCGCAGCAATTCAATTATTTAATGAGCTGAAAGTAAATCATCCAAATCCAAGGCATGAGAATAAATTAATTTAAAAAGTCTCCATATTAATGTTAATTTTCTGACTGCAGGTTGATGACCACTGTGGGCGAATCATCAAAGAGATCGGCAAAAATGAAGTTCGCCAGCAAAGGTGCTCAGCGGGAGACTAAAATCAATTCAAAATGGAAGAATGTCGTAGACACCGATCTCGGACATGTCGACTTTGATGAGTTCAAAAGAAGAGTATATGGACAGAATGGACTGCCAACACCAATAGCCAGGCGGATGATTAGAAACAGGATTTTCCAGGCAGCAGGATTCCCGCTTGCAATAGATTGTGCAGAATTAATGGTAGAATGTGCTATCCACTATGATGCTCAAAAGAGGCAGATCATTGCACCGGATGGCATAATTCTGGCACACTTAGGCGAGGTGGCAATCCAAGAAACCTTCGGCATCCCAGAGCATTCACGGACTGTCTATAAGACCAAGGAGGAGGCCAAGAGGTTATATGACAGCCAACCGGACTTATGCACTACAACTGTTAACAAGGCATGGTTGGACAAACCGAAGCCATCAATAAAGAAGATGCCCAAAAGACCTCGCCGAACAAACTTCAAAGAAGATTTTGGAGACATCATATTAATGCTGAATAGAATAGCTGGTAACCCGCAGGGTGCATTTTTTGAGAGCTGGATGTACTATTTCATAGATGAGATCACTTCTGGCGTGAAAATGTTCAATTGGTCATGGATGATAAGTGATAATCTCCACGAGCAATTGATCAATCTGGAAGAGACTAAGTCTTTCCATATGAGCTCGTATGTTGTCTACTTGTTGGCTAGATCATATAAGTATCTAGGACTAACTTGCAAGGGAAAAGTTGGCAGCAGAGAAAACGAACTCAGGCCGTACGATTGATACCCGCAACTCCAATTGAAGGAGAAGTCTCATTTCAGAAGGGCACATGATGCATTCTTAATGCATATCACCAGAACACTTCAAGGGGGAGTACATCAGAGGTTGAGTCATGAGGCGAAGAGTCTAATCAGTAGATATGGGTCCTGGTTCATCCAATTCCCAAAATTCACGTATATCAGGATCCAAGGGTTTACTGGAAATCCCTATAAGTTGCCCATTTATCCGACAAATCAGATGGTTTTGCTCGAAGTCCTGAGACAGTTAGAAGAATATGAGAACATCTAGAGGCCAACCAAGAAGGCATCTATTACATTCCCATTGTTCATCGGGAATATGTTGGAATCTTGTCCGTCCTCACAGGCAGTTGAGAGTGCTAGATTGGAAATCTAGTGGTACCCATTTACAGCCTACAAGTCCAAGGTCAACTTTGACCCACATCATAATATTCGGGCAGTAGAAGGGAGAAGGTACAAGCACAGAGTGGAACTGGAAGACTTCTGGGCTAATGCCGTTGATGAGTATGAAGTCAGATGGAGAATGTGGTTTAGAATGTCACTAGACTTCATGAGGGCAATTGAGTTCTGCCGGATACCTGATCAGTTACAAGATGATGGGAACTATATCTAGCCACGTTTCGAGGAGAGTCGACCTGTTCCTCCTGTGAGATGGTCAGAACCTGAGCTTGCAGACTTAGCAACGCTAATGAGGCCAGTAGTCAAGTACTCTCAGTGGTGGGTTGACCATTATGTCCAAGAAATTAGGTAGAGAAGAATAACGCTCATGTATGATCTATTGAGCGAAACAGAGTCATATTCTTCCAATGTCGGTGCTTCCCATCAGGACTTGGTTGAGATTGGAGAGTAAAGGAAGGAAATGGTTCCGAGTGCAGAGCCTGCTTCCAAAAGGCAGAAGGGAGAACCATCTCGTTCAGCAGCATCCCAAAATATTGACAAGTTGATGGCTACTATAGATGAATCCTTGGTGGAAATACTTGTACCTCCTACAGTTCAGGAAGAGAACGATGAACCTATTCAGCCGGATGATGAGGAGCCCTTGTCACCTACAGGCACGGAAATACTTGGTTCAGACAATGAGATAGAAGTCCGAAATAATGACTTCGAGGAGGGAATGATTTCCGCTCTTAGAGAGGTTGTAGATGTTCCGAATGAGGAAGAGGTTCAGGTAGAAGATGGAATCGAGCAGCCGACCATTCCAGATTGGCTGATAGAAAGAATGAAGATTCAACCACCTGCAGAAGCCCAAGAGGAGGATGATACTGCAGATTTCTTGGCAAGGTTGGAGCAAGTTGCAGTCAAGAAGCCCGCCAAGAAATTCTCTACTATTCAAAGGGACGAGACAGGCAACCGTTCCGTACACATTGCAGTACCCACAGTGGACAAGCCACAAGACGAGATTACTCCTCAAGAGTATGCCATAACCACTGTAGATCTTGGCCCAACCTCAAAAGGCCAAGAAGTGGAGGAATTAGATAATTCTGTCTCGACCATCAAAGCAAGATTGTAAAAAGAAGTGGCTAAGAAGAAAGAGTATAAAAAGGAGGTTGAACACCTTAAGGAGTACATACAGCATTTGACCCAGCCACTTGATCAGGGTAATGTGATAACTCCTCTTCTCCTCAATTCATCGCAGGAAGTGACCAAGGATGTAGAGCACAGAATGGTGACAGCCAGGGAGGCTCAGGACTGGATGGCGAGCGAAGGAACGGAAGCAGCCTTGTTCATGGAGAAGCTGGCACTTGCCTATGGGCGAACTTCTTCTTTTCTTTCCAGACTTATGAATATGGCTGAGACATGGGAATGTATTCCGGACATGCAGGAGAGGCTTATTGCAAGCCTTAGGATCTTGAAAAGCACTCCAAGAGAGGAGTTGGTTGATAGAAGGGTGATTGCTGCAGGAGCAGCACATGATTTCCATCACTGGTTTTGGGCAGTGACTATATGAGAAGAAGTTTTGGAGAAGGCAAAAGTGGATGGGCTCAGAATTGAAGAGCAGGTCAAAGAAATCTAGGAGAGGATTTATATGACAGCTGCAGAAGTGTTTGACCGTGAGATTGTCCGGGAGAACGACATGCAGCTGGAGAGGTTGAAACGTAAAGTTCAAGAGATTTTCTTCTCGGCCACCGGACCATTTCAGAGACAAGATTTTGCGAGAGTGGCAAGACTCTCAACCATCCGGAATGATTTTGGGAAGCAGGAGGCAAATTGGGAAAGTACTTTTGCCAAATGTGCTGAAAAGTTGGACGGACTTGAATTCCGGATTAGCATGCTGCCACCTGTCACAATGGAGGAGGTCATCGCAGTAGTGTCCAGATTCATCGAACTCAATGCTGCTCAAAAGGATAAGGACGCCTCTCCTAGATAATAGCTGCAATTGCCACTTTACTGATTGATTACTAGTTGATAACTCATGTTATTTTGGGAAACCCTAATTAGGGTTGGGTTGTAATAATCTTGGCCGTTGATATTGTTTTAATCTTGGCCGTTGATATTGTTTTAGTCTCGGCCCTTCATTTGATTTCTGAAACTCTATATAAACTGATGCTCTCTCACTTTCATGGGTGTGGAGACAGAGTATGAGATTGTTGCATTGAGACTATTTCGAATAATAAAAGCTCTTATGCATGATTTGCTTTGAACAACTTTTATTGTCAAATAGTAAGCGAGGTTGCATATCTTCTTCCGCCATAGATTAAAGTTAGAATTAGATTAAGTAGAATTTGTTTTGAAAGTTGGTTAAGTGAATGAGAGATTGATCGTATCGATTCAATGGTGAAGTATTGCTCATACTTTCTTCGAATGGATGATTTGCATTCGATGCGTAAAGTTAGCCTGAGCTCATAATTGTGGAAGCTTAACTTCAGCCTCATTCGAGGTTTGAAAATTATTATCACACCCCTTGAAGATTGCACCCATTTTGCGTATGTTGTCCAGCAGGAGGCGAAACAAAGTGTGGTTTATCCCCTTCACCGAATCCTTACTGTCTCTTAAGTTCTTAGGCATAGAATAGACCTCCTAAACCCTTATCCTTTTTGCTATTTTTTTTGAGATCCATATTGAAAGTGAAGAAAGCCTTTAATGATAAATCCGCCTAAGTCCCAAACTTGTGAAAAGTTCTTTAACATAAGTCCCCTTGTTTATTACCAGCAAATCACAACGGCCATTGAGCTTATCCACACGTCGAGACCCGACAAAAGAAACCTTGGAATCGCCATATGATCTTCTCGCAATCTTAGCATACGCGGTGGTTTTTCAAGAGAGGATAGAGTGTCTTTGGACATTTTATTCTGTGTGTTCGGTGGATGATAAAGTGTACACCAACACGTCCCTTGGACGGCTGGCCGTCCCCCTTCTATTCTACTACGTTTCGTCCAATCGAGGATGTCCCCAAAAATCGGAAACTTTTTGGGGATGGCTATCAGCCATCCCCCAGGCATCCCTCATCCTCGAAACGTTCCTGGGATGGGTACGGGGGGCAAAAACCCAGGGGACGCGTGCCCGTGTATCCTTGATAATTATTGCTCATATGTTAAGTTTTCTTCTATGTATTGATCATTGCCCATAATATCACGTTGCTCTCTTTAATATCGTTAGTTATCTCCGTTGGGAAATTTCAACCAAAACTTAATCCTATCGTTAATACCCTTAACTAATTAATGCTTTGATCGAATTAATTGCCTCTCCTTTGATCTGCAATAATCTTAATAGTGTTCCTCACATCAAGGGCGAAACAATCTACTTTGTGTGATTGGTTTAGCAATTGAATGGGGGGTTATTACAATCTCCCCTCCTTGGAATTGCTTGCCCACAATCACTCTTAGGTTAGGATGTTGGAGAACTTGCTCATTCTCGCACGTAGTGTCTTCCATAGGTAAATCCTTCCATTTGATGACCCTATTCCCCAATCTTTTCTTCCTTATGTCCATAACTTCATCAGGAACCAAGACCAACTTGCCTTCTTTGTTCAAGGGTGGAAGTTCAGTGGAGGCGGTAACTTGTTGTCCTAGAGCCTTTTTGAGTAATGAAGCATGGAATACATTATGTATTTTGCTGCTGTCTAGAAGTTCTAGTTCATATGCCACTTCTCCTATTCGCTTTATCACCTTATAAGGTCCATAGAATTGGGGCTTCAACTTCTTGGCGCCACTTTTCTTTAAGGATGATTGTCGATATGGTTGTAGGTAGAAGTAAAACAAATGACCAATCTCAAAACTTTTCTCAACCTGGTGTTTATTGACATAGATCCATTGCTGATTTTGGGCGTGTTGTAAATTATTATTAAGGGACTTAAGAATATATTGACATTCTTGGACCCATTCTCTGGCTTCAGGTGCCATACTTTCTCCAAATACCATATCTAAGAATGATGACATACATATCCATATAATGCTTGGAATGGTATCATTCCAATCGACATGTGATAAGTAGTGTTATAACAGTATTCTCCCAAATGAAGCCATTTAATCCATGTCCTTTGCTAGTCTGCCGCATAGTTACGCAAATAACCTTCTACCCATTTATTTACATTTTCGGTTTTCCCATCTGTTTGTGGGTGGTAACTGGTACTGGATGTTAACTTCGTGCCTGATAGTTTGAATAATTCAGTCCAAAAGATACTAAGAAATCTGCTATCACAGTCACTCACTATGTTTTTTGGAAGTCTATGGAGCCTGAATATTTCCTTGAAGAACAATTTTGCAACTTGTGGTGCTTTGTACTCGGAAGGGATTGCGAAAAAGTGGACATACTTGGTTAGCTGATAGACAACCACAAAGATACAATCTTTACCATGGAGCTTAATAAGTCTGGTGATAAAGTCCATTGAGATGCTCTCCCATTTTTGCTCTGAAATGGGTAGAGGTTGTAACAATCCTGTTGGGAAAGTATGTTCCGCCTTATTTTGTTGACAAGTAGTACACTCCCTAACAAAATGAAGAACATCAATTTTCAGGCCCTTCAAAAGAACCTTTCTCTAACTTGCTTGTAGGTCTTATAGTATCCCAGGTGTCCCACCAATGGTGTTTCATGAATTTCCCTCAAGATCTTTTCCTTTAGTTTTGATTCAGGTACTAGGTAGATCCAATTTTTGTAGTAAATGATGTCATCTACTATCTTGTATTGGTCATCTTGAATTCGTCCCTCCATTAATTCACATGCAAAAGTGTTTTTTGAATATTCTACTAGTAGATGTGCTTTCCAATCGGTTGAGTTTTCAAATAATGAGTGAATGGTTGGTTTTTGGGATAGGGCATCGGCCACCTTTTTCCTTTTATATATTCAATATCAAAATTGTATGCTTGGATCTTACTAACCCATTTTTGTTGATGTTCATTAAGGTCTTTCTGCTCCAAGAAGTATTTCAAACTATTATGATCCTTCCGTACTACAAAATTTCCACCAACTAGATATTGTCGAAACTTGGTCAATGCATGCATTATGGCAAGCATCTCCTTGTCATATATAGAGTACAATCTTTCATTGCCTTTCAATTTCTTGCTTTCAAAAGCGATAGGGTTACCATTTTGCATCAAGACTGCGTCAATTCCTTCTCTCGATGCGTCGCAGTCTAGTACAAAGGGCTGATTGAAATCTGGCAGGACAAGAACTGGACAAGTGCTCATGATCCCCTTCAACTTATCAAACACCCGTTGTGCCTAATTTGTCCATTTAAATGTGCCCTTCTTGGTTAGACTTGTTAAGGGGGCCCCAAGTTGGGAAAACCCTTTAACGAACCTTCTATAATAACTACACAACCCATAGAAACCACATAATTCTGTGAGAGTCTTTGGTGGGGGCCAATCTAGAATGGCTTGAATCTTCTCTTTGTGCACTTGAACTCCTTTTGCACTAATGATGTGGCCCAAGTATAGAATTGCAGTCATACCAAACCCACACTTAGATGCCTTGGCATATAATGATTGTGCTTCCATGATTCCCAAAACTTCATCCAAGTGCTTTAAATGATCTTCCCATGTCTTACTATATATGAGTATGTCATCAAAGAATACTAGCAAAAATTTCAGTAGTTGCTTATTAAATATGTGATTCATACAAGATTGAAATGTGGCTGGTGCACATTGGTCAAGCCAAAAGGCATCATCAAAAGCTCATAATGGCCAAAATGACAACAAAAAGCAGTCTTATGGATATCTTGTTCTCGAACTCCTATTTGGTGGTAGCTTGACCTTAAGTCTATTTTTGAGAAATAAACTGCACCATGCAATTCATCCAATAGTTCATCGATCCCAGGGGTTGGATACTGATTTTTGATTGTTTTCTTGTTTAAGGCTCGGTAGTCAATGCACATTCGGAGAGTTCCATCCTTTTTCTTTAACAACACCACGAAAGATACAAATGGACTAGAGCTAGGACGTATATGTTCCATTTCTAGTAAGTCCTTGATACATTTCTCAATTTCATCCTTAAACTTCTTGTGATGCTGGTATGGTGTGGTGATGACAGGATTTGCACCCTCTTCTAATTGGATGGTGTGTTCAAACCCTCTATTTGGTGGCCTCTCTGGTGGTATGTCCTAAAAAACTAGACTATGCTTATCCAAGATTGGTTGTAAGTCATCATGATGATACTCAGGCTTATTGCTTAATGACTTGGAGAAAACAAGACATTGTGTGGCCCAAGCTATATCTCCATGCCTAAATATGCTCTCCATCCTTTTGGCTGATACTACTCAAGGAGCTCCATTGGACAGTCCCCTAAATACCACTTTCCTACCATTCACCTTGAATTTGAACTCCATTGTTTGAAAGTTTTGTGAGTACTTACTAATGGACATCATCCATAGGATACCAAGTATAGCGTTGGTATCACCCAACTCCACAACATAAAGATCATCTGTGACTGTGTAGTCACGAATTGTAAATTTCAATTTTGATACCTTTTTTGAACAAGACATTTGGTAGCCATCCACCACCATCACACTAAACCCTTTGTGTTCAACTGTTTGGAGTCCTTTCTTGGTGACCAAGGATGAATTGATAAAGTTATGAGTAGCTCTGCTATCAATTAACACCGTTATCCTTTGTCCTTGCAATATTCCATGAACTTTAAAGGAGTTAAATCTTGGAGTTGTAGTCATAATGGCAATTACACCACCCTTTTTTTCTTTAGCTGGAGACTCTTTTACCTTTGGTGGTTCTTCCTCCGTTTCATCTTGCTTGCTACTTAGATCAAATTTGTCTTCTTCATCACTATCGGGTTTGTCTTCTTCATCACTATCGGGCACAACCTCGATATAATGAACCTTCCCCTTGCCAAGGCATCTATGTCTTGGTTCCCATGGTTTACAAGTAAAACAAAGTTTCTTCCTCCTTAACTCTTGTCTAGTTTCTTCATCCATCTTCTTCTTCTTTGGCCATTCCTTTGGGAAAGGTTCTTTTGCTTCGTCTTTTTGGAATGATGATCCTTTTGATGGCATTTTGATTTTGTTCTTTGTTGCACTTGAGTCCATATCCCTAGCCTTTTTAACTACTTCTTGAAGTGTACTAGGGTTGAGAGCTTTGACCCAACCCCTTAGAGAATCCATTAGGCCATCCATAAATAGAACAACCAACCTTCTTTTAGAAATGTCAGTGACCAACACAGAAAGTCTTTGGAAGTCTGCAATATATTCATCAATGGTTCCACCTTGCTTTAGTTGTGCCAATTCTTTAAAGTGGAGTTCGGGATCTGTTGACGTGGTTTTTGAGACCGCACCAACACAGAATAAAGTTTCCCAACGGGTACTCTATCCTCTCTTGAACAAAGTATTCGGCATGCTAAGATTGCGAGTGAGTTCATGCTTTCAACTCCAAGGTTCCTTTAATGCGAATAGACTCAGTTGGCTCGATGTGATTTTGCTGGTATTTCAAGGGGACTTACACAATTGTTCGACAGCTGACAATGGACAGTAGACTAAGGGCTTTCGTGTAATTTGAATGATTTGGAAGGTGAGCACAAGTTTCCTAATTCTAACCGGAAATGAACTGAAATTAAAGGGTGTAGGGCCTAAGGAGTCTATGTTCTACTCTAAGGCGTGGGACACGGCGATCAATTGTCACAGACTTCAACCAAGCTCCGTTTTGCCTCACTTCGGACAGCTTCCGCGGAACTGTTGCAATCTTCAGAGGAGTGACTCAAGATGTTCAGATCACGATCTAGCATGAAGACACCATCACAACGACGCATGCCAACATATAAACCATAATCGAAGTTAAGTTTCACAAAGTTCCAGTTGACCCGCGCCAAGGCGAACCCACCGTCGCAAGCCCGCTAGTGGTATGGACAAGCGTCTTGTTCAAATCGAGCACCACATTCCACAATTACTAAGTACTTGCATGAAATGAAATCTACTTTACTTTAAGCTACTTCAAGATGCTACGTGAATTGGAAGGAAAGAAGCCTCAACAACTATTCACAACAAAGAAGAATTCACCATCAATGAAAATTCTTTTATTATGAAAGCATACATGACAACTTCTTACAAAGTATCCAAAGGGAAGACTTTCCTTCCTTTTCAATCTAAACTACTATGCTAAGATATTACAACTAAAGTACGTCCGCTCTGCTCTCTAATCTGACGTCTAAATTCTACTGAATTACAAATGAGGGGGACTCCCCCTTTTATAGTTGGCCAAGTCCAACGGATGGCTCAGATTACAATCGGCTAGATGGCTCAGATTGCGCCACCTCAGCCCTAAACAAGATTTGCCCTAAAAACTGCCACAAAGGAGAGTGGGGTAATAAATGAGCCATAATGTCCACCATCCTTCTAGAAGATTCCAATTTGTAGACGCATTCACACTGTTCTCGATCTTCTTCGTGACGTTGCTCTTCAACTTCTTTGTCACTTGAACTAACACTTAGCCAATTTCTTGCAACTTTTTCTTCGTTCACGTGAAACTTATAACTTTATCTTCCTCTGAAGGTTGTAATATCATCGTGCTTCACCACTTCAAGTCATCGTGCTCTGGTCTCGACATTCCTCCTGCAAAACAAGCGAGGAGAAGAGTATTAGAACACTTCATAATATAATCTTAACTTACTTACCTGATTTTCACGTTCTAACTTCCAAGCGTTCATTGCCTCTACTAGCCAACTTCTGCCTTCTTCATGATTCTTCATGCCTTAGCCAAATTTTCAACGCATCTTCCTCAAGGGCGCATCATCTTTGACAATATTAACTTCAATTGCATCTTCAAGAAATTCATTTCACCTGTTGGAGCTCTGACAACCTTGATTTTATTCATCTCTGGCTTAAGAAAACTATCTTCACGAAGAGCTTGGGCAAATTCACTTAGGCAGTTCCTTTCAAATTCATCGTCTGGAGAATTTCACCTTGAAAACACATTTTCTTCATTTTGCCTTAGAAAATTTTCAAGTTTCCCTTAGGAAAACTCATCAACCTAGTGCCCACTTGAAATCCTCATCCTGAAGGCCGCAGCAAAGCATGGAAGACTTTAAAATCAACTCCTCATCGATAATCCCCAATACCCAGAAGAAAATTTTCTTTGAAACGCGATGAATCCATGGGTGCACAACGAATGGGTTCATTTAATTTTTTTGAATTTCGAACCTTAGAAAATATTCTTTCATCAAATTTATTCTTGTTCTTCGATCCTGAAGTACTTCCTTGCTCTGACTTGGAAAATTTTTATATCAACCCTGTGGAGCTGGCATTCACTGACTTCACCTCTGGCAACTTTGCTCATGTTTAAGGAAAATTCCATTACCTCTCCAGACTTAGGCATTTTTTTTTTTTTAAGGGAGAAAATATTTGTGCCTTAGAAATTTTTTGAATCACTTGGCATTTATGAAAAATTTTCCCTTAGAAAATTTTATTCATTCCTCAATCCATTCTTCATGTGGAGAAATTTTATCTACTCAGAGAAATTTTCAATTCTCTCAGAAAATTCTTGAAAGCACATATTATGCCATGGAGAATATTTTACTTTCAATGCCCAACATATTTCATTCACACCACCCTAGGCGCACTTCACACTTAACATATTTTATTTTTCATCAACTTGGGCGCATATTAGACTTCATGAGGGACACCTTTAAAAAAAAAATCCAACGCCTAGCTTACTCTTTAATCTCCCTCTGGGCGCATTTTATGTTTGAGGAGGTCATTTTAACTTTCAACGCCTAGCATGTTTTATTCATCACCCTAACAACTTTATCTTATTTACCACGCCTCACCTCATGTTCATTCTAACATGGCGCATATTGCATGTCAAGGGAGATATGCTTTAAGTCCACGCCTTAGTAATTTCATCACTTGGCACTTATCTCACCACCTTACACTTTACCTTAGGCGTATATCACATAGCAAGTTTTATCCTTTCGCTTTACTTTCACACTCTCCATTTACCTTTCAGCTTGGGCGCATTTCACATGTGTGAAGGCTGAAGCATTTACAACGCCTTAGTGACCTTTCAACTTCTACATTTTTGTCTTTATATGGCCCCACTTGGGCGCATTTTGGGGTGAGAGGAGGATGAAAGCTCCTTGACTTGTTGACTTCCTTGGGCGCATTTTACATGTAGAGGAGGATGAACATTTCAACGCCTTAGCTAGTGACTCTTCATCTTCCTTTGCTTTGTCCTCACATGGCTGCTTTTGGGCGCATTTAGGCCTAGGGGGAGGATGAAAACCTTTGACTACTTTGACCATTTGCTGCATGGGCGCATTTTGAAGGGGGTGGAGGATAAACTTTGACACTTAGAATTTTTTTGTGCCACTACCTTGAGCTGGGCGCATTTTGGCATGAGAGCAGGATGAACTTTTGATGCCTTCGCCATTTCTCAATTTCAGTTGAGGTGGGCGCATTCTGAAGGTGGTGGAGGAGTTCAACACCCAAAAATTCTTCCATGCCTCCTCATTTACCTGGGCGCATTTTGCCATGGCTATTGGACGGAGTTCCAGACTTAGAATTTTTTTCTCGTTTTCGCCAGTTTATCCATGCCCTGCTATTTATAGTAAGCCCTCTGATTTTGCATCTCTAAAGCTCAGAACGATTTGAAATTTTAAACACTGTATCCTCATGACCTTGTTGTCCTGTTGACACTGCCATTTTTAGTCGGCCTGCTATTTTTAGCCCAGTTTTGAAGGTGATTTGCTATAAATAGTAACCGCTCGCTTCTAATAGCTCCACCGCTCCGATTGACTTGAAATTTGAATGAGGCGCTCCTCACCACATGACCTGCCTACTGACATCAACGCATGCACCTGACTTGCTATTTTTAGCCTGTTTCCAAATTGATTTACTATAAATAGTAAGTGTTCCGTTTGACTTGAAATTTCACCAGCAGATAGCCTGAAGGATGCTGATCGCGATGGTTTACACCGATTTTCGAAAATTCTGACTTTTTGCCCCTCTTTTCAGGCTCCGAAGTTGGAAACCCTAATTTGCTCTGCATGTGTATCAAATGATCTCCTTTTATCTTCGTTTCTGTTGCATTGCGATCAGCTCGTGATTCTGAATTACTGGGAAGCGGCTGCCGGGACGCACCTGCTAAAAATAGTAAGTTCCTTACTGAGTGATTATCTCCATTTGCATGTCACACCATCGCGAAGCTCTCGAAAAACCCACCAGGAATCATCCGACATGCAAAAGAAACTCTAACATGCAAACCCTAAAAATAGCCTCAGAAGGATGAATTCTAAAAGTTGTCGTCTCGCTTTGCATGTTATACCGTTGCGAAGGTCTCAAAAATCCCAGAAGGAATATGCAGACATGCAAAGGAAAACCTCAGCATCTGAGCCCTGAAATTTGTCCCAGAAGCTGGACTGCTAAAAATAGAAAGTTGTCTGTTTTCGCTCAAATTTTGCGCACGAGCAGCCTGATGTGCTCCAAATGTAGTGTGACAGTTGGAATTTCAAAAAATGCTGACAGATTGCCTGTAACTTCACACTTACTAAAAATAGTAAGTACCTCAGAATCTGATGAAAACTTGCTGAGAGCCTGCTGGAAGCATGCTAACATCAATGTTAAGCTCAATTTTCAATCTATTGACTTCATTCGACCTTGGACTGACTAGGAAAGACTCAAACCCTAATCTCAGACTTGGCCAGATTTCACTTGTTTAAGTTCAAAGACGGGAACGTCCCCGGAAAGCAGACCTCAGAAAAGAGATAGACAGAGAGAGAGAGAGAAGAACCAAAGCCAAAAAGACCAGAATGGAGCAAAAATTAGGGGGTCCCCATTTTGAATGGGGCGATGTGTGAAAAAGGTCACAATAGGATCCTTGTTGTCAAATCTCTCTATTAGCTTCTTTATGAATTCCACATATGATATAATTTGTTCATGGCCCATCATGCCATGGTGCCACCATTCATGAGCCACCTTGTCTAGATGTAGGGCAGCATATTTGATTGCTTTGTTCTGCGACATTGGGTTGAGTTGGAAGTATGTATCAACCTTTCTAACCCACTCACGTGTTGTGGTCTTTCCTAACCATCAAAGTATGGCAAGCTAAGCTTACCAATTTTCCTCCTTAGAATATTGTAATGGTCTCTATTACCCTTGCTGGGTAAATGCCTCATCCTTAGGGCCATGTAGTCTCTTAGGGATATATCTGTTTGCAATCCTCTAGCTATCCAATCTTGGCTGAACTGATCTTGTAAATCTACCAATGTATGTTCATTTCCTTCTTGAGTTCCACTCTAGGTGGGAAAGTAGGTATCATGGGTCTAGAATTGGTTGTAGGAGCACAATGATTCATAATTCTATTGTCGATTGAATTATCTTCATTGTCTCCACTATTGCCAGTTTGGTTGTTATTGTTATTTGTATTTATCATGACTTGAGTCAATGTGTCCAATAATTGTGCCATTCATTGTTGAGTAGTTCTTTGTTCTGTCCTGAATTGATCCATATGGTCAGTGATATCTCTTCTATCTCCCATGTTACTGCCTCCTTGTTCACTACTCCAAGATTCAGGCCTATTAGGGCTGGTATTTAATGATGATTCTTGGTGGATACCCAAGATATCGGATGTTGTTTTTCCTTCTGAATCCTGAGCAGGTTCCCATTGTCTTCTTATCTCCTAGTTATAATATCTTCTCTCCCTCTCACTCATAAACCTTCACAGGTTGGCAAGTTTACCAACTTTCATACCAATTGTAATGTCCCTTGTAGAGTTACTTTAAATTTTTCTTTCAATTTTATAGATTAAGATGCCAAAATATGCCAAGGACCAATATTTTTGAGGGTATAAATGTTTATAAACCTCTACCATGTAGTTTCGATTTACCTTAACCGATTAACACTATTACTTGTATATTTATAGGAGAAGGTATTACGGTGCCACGTTTTTGATATAAATTCTGAATAATGAAATCTGATTTGATTAGCAGTTTTTGATATAAATTCTGAATAATGAAATCTGATTTGATTAGCAGTTTAAGAATAGAAATTTGACAAGAAATTATAATCACTGTTTCTGACTTATTACATTAAAAGCATGCATTTGAATGTGTAAGAGACTTGTGTCTCTATCTGATCGCTATTCTTGCTAGATCTTTATACCAGTGCGATTTCTCCTTGGCGCTGTGTCTGAATATCGAATGATTGATCATGCGTCCATTAGCCTTGTAGTGGGTGATATGCCATCCTCACTTGGCTGGTCGTAGGCTCTTGAGAGCACTGCCAATCTGAGTTTGAAAATCTTCTATCTCCTCCTCTTCACAATTCTTATTATCCTTTTATATCTTTATGCCTTTACATGGAAGGACACATCTCTTTGAATAGGGATGACCATCTAAATAGACATGACCTTTTGTTAATAAATCTTTATGCTTAATCACTGCCTTTATTCATAAAAATGAGCGCTGCCCTTTTTACACATTAATCACTGCTTATTGAAATATACTAACTGCAACTGTCTTTTATAATATTAATCTCTCACCTTTTGCTTTAGTATGTTTGCTGCTTTCTTAATTCTCTTAATTGCTGCCTTGTAAATAATAATTATTGCTCAAATGTTAAGCTTTCTTCTATGTATTAATCGCTGCCCATAATATCATGGCTTCTCTCTTTAATATCATTAGTTATCTCCCTTGGGCAATTCCAACCAAAACTTAATTAATCCTATCTTTAATACTATTAACTAATTAATGCTTTGATCAAATTAATTGCGCCTCCTTTGATCTGCGATAATCTTATTAGTGTTCCTTACATCAAGGGCGAAGCCATCTGCTTTGTGCGATTGGTTTAGCAATCAAATGGGCGGTTATTACAAAACTTGAGGGCCAGGCACAATGAACCTCTTTCGTTGTCCTTGGAATTGCTAGATGGTATCCAGATACCACACAAAACAAATATTAGAAAATGAATCTAATGTTTTGCAAAACCCTATTCACAATTTTCAATGAAAAACAATTTGAGCACAAGGCATATTAAGCTTATCAAATTTCAAGTAAAGTGTTTTGAAATGAGAAACAATGCAAGCATATTGGGAAACCTCAAAGAGAGAAGGCACAAGTTTGAGATGAAAACAAACATGGTGTTCATGGTTGAAACTTAGTATGTCTCTGAAATTGAGGCAAATAATTTAGATTCAAGTTAAGTTTTCATCCCAAAACTAATAGAATAAAGGTTGATGATCAACATCAGAGCTGTAATTTTCACTCGACTTAGGAAAGCATGTCACAATTTTCATTCGATTGTGGAATGTCATGTGCCTGATTTGGAGGCAAAATAATTAAATTAAATTAATTGATTAAGTTATCCAAATCAATGATATTTCATAAGGATGACTAATTGATTATTTTAATTAAATTAAAATGGAATATTAAATTAATTATTTGTAACGTGACCTTATATTTAATTAATTTAATAAAGTGACTAAATAAAATAATAAATCATAGTCACTTAAAAGAATAAAATAATATTTTGTTCTAGAAGCTTCTTGGAGGTGAATGGGAATTCTTTATAAGGAGCTGATTGCAAGCCATTTTGATCATGTCTGGGATTATTTCTATTTCTCATACTTGCGTGGTATAAGCTGAGGCTTGCATTGCTGGAGGGTTTGAAGACTCTAGAGTACCAGGTTCAATTGTGAAAGATCAACCCTAGCTGAAGTTTGTGGAGGAATCCATCCAGGGTTTCTACATTGTCCTTTATTGGAGAATTTCATAGTTTGCTTGAGGGTTTGAAGACTCGAAGGTACTGGTTTTGATTGTGAAATATCAATCCTCGCTGGAGTTGAGAGAAGGAGATAATTCGGTCTTCTTCATTGTGCAAAATTTGTGGCCAAGGGCCAAATTTGTTTAGTGGATTTGTGGAGCACTTGCAGATTTTTATCATCATCAAGGAGGTCGATTTGAAGAAGTTTTACAATCCTTGAAGGGGACGATTTGGAAGTCAACATTTTCATTGTTTGCTAGATTGATTTTATATCTCTTACTGTCATAAAAATCGTGGCACATTGGAGAGTTGGGCACACTTGCAGGAGGTGCGATTTTGTTCAAGAGAGCAGGGAAAAATTCACAAAAATATTTAAGGGAGTTGTTGGGCCTCTAGAAGGATAGGCGCATCATTTGGAGTGAAGACATTTGGCCTTTGAGGAGAATCAAACATGTTCTTGGTGGCTGCTACATTATATCAGGTTCCATATTTTGCACTTGTATTGCATTAAAAGACATATAAATGTATAGGAGATGGTCGCTGTCATAATCAGTCATATATTTGCTTGTATTTCAGTCAATAGCATTAGTTGTAATTGCTGCCTTGAGTCAACAATATTGCATTGTAATTTTCAGTCATCCTATGATAGTCGATATAAGAAGTCTGAGTGGGCATCATTTATACTTCATTCCAGCATTGTATTACATTGCAATTATCAAATAGAAGAAGTTGAGGTTGGCTGCAAATTGTTTGACATAATGTCAAGTTGCTGTACCTTCATATCAGCTTAAATAGTTCGCATGCTAAATGTTTGACTAAATGTCTATTAGCTGTAGTTGTCATTTTCAGTCATATATATGCATTTGAAAATACAAAACATCTTGCATATCATTTCTATGCATTGGTTAGTTGATTAGCATCGTTTTGGAAGCATTCAAACTTCATTTGCATTCATCAAAATCAACATCAAACAAACTGAAAACCATTACCAACAAGTCAAAAGGTTGCAACTTGCAAGACAAGTGTTTGTCAAAATTCCTAAGGCAAAAAATCAGAGGTTTTCAATCAGATTTGGCAAGGCACATTATAGTGGTATCGGAGCTAGTGAACCTGCCAGCCTGTTGGGTAGATTGGATTTGGTTTCAACTAATCAATCGCATATCAAAATTTCAGTTGGTTTCCATGGCTACTTTTAACAAACTTAGAATGGAGCCTCTCAGTGAAGAGGAAATCTTTTGCGAAGTCTATGGAGATTATGCATCCACGGGAGCTGATTTTCGCGCTGATCTATCTTTTGCTGATTACATGGAACTTAGTATCAAGTATGATTGGAGATTGCAGGGGAAAAAGGAAAATATGTGTGGGAAACTCTACATTGCAAGTTTAAAACTTAATGACTCATTTCAGTCCAAAGAAGTACTTCTGAGCCTTTTGAGAGAGGCTGAAGGTTGTTTATCTAAAATCAGTCAATCACCTTCTAAAATAATGAGTACAACTTTGTTTCCATTGGTGGACTCGTTGGTCAAGCCAAAATTGATGAGACATCGGGATGAAGAAGTAAGATTGACAGTTGTCACCTGCATAAGTGAGATTATGAGGTTTACAATTCCCTATGATGATGACAAAATGAGGGAGGTCATGCAACTGATTATTGAAAGCATTAATGGGTTAAGAGATATCAAAATCCCTACAATAAGAGGATCAGAATTTTGGAATTGATGGCACTGGTGCATTCATGTGTTCTCATGTTTGATTATAAGGGCCTCATTCTCCAATTGTTCGATTGCTTCATATCAGTAATCAGGAGATGCCATTCAGACAGGGTGAAGAAAGATATGTTCAATATCCTGTCCATAATCTTAGATGAAGATGTTGATGTTTGCAAGCAATTGCGTTGTGACATGTTGGACATTTGGAGAGGAGAGCAACATGTTTCAGCTGCAACATATGACCTCACTAGAAGATTAGTTGAGTAGAAGATTGAAAGGTTTAGAGAGCAGTTGACTACTGAGGAGTTGATATCATTCGGGTTACAGGTTCCATCATCTCTTCAGGAGAATAGCATGCCATCATCCAGGGGATCAACTAAGTTGGCCGATGAAGTACAAATGGAGCCCTCTTGTGTTTTGACACCTAATCAGGGCGTGGATGATATTTCTACGGATGGAATTAGTGCTGACCTAATTCCAAATCAATATGAGAGCATACAAGACTTTGCGGAAAAAGAATTTCAGGCACAATTAGAAGCTTCTCCATGTGGAATAGAAGCTAGTCATACACCCCATAGTCTGCATAGTTTGAGGAACTAGTTGAAGGTGAATGAGGATGGGATTGTGGCAGCCTTATCTCATCACGACAAAATGCTCAAACTAATTGAAAACCAACTTTGGATGGTTCAGTTGGAGAGAAGACAAAAGGGATTGGAAGCATAGTCTTCTCATGATAGCTTGTAGGAGATCAAAGAAGGTATGGGAACAATGAAGAAAAACTATTTGCACCTTCTTTCAGATCGTGATCACCTTCTCAACCTCATTGAGGTCAATTTAGATACTTTGAGAAGGAAAGAAGATGAAGTAGATAAGCTTACTCACGAGCTTATGGTTACCGGTGATTCCTTGAGGAGTACTCAACTAGCTCTTCAGGATTCCAAGAGACATGTTGCTGAGCTTTGCTTAGAGCTGAGCTTGGTTAGATGTACATCATGTTCAGTAGAGACTTAGTCATCTATGGCAGCCAGAGCCTAGGATGAGGATTGTGGTGTGGGATTTTCTAGCTTTCACACCCAGGATTCAAATGCAGTGCCTCTTGGGATGGTTAGGCAAGGGGAATCAACAGGTGATAGATGCATGCTTGAGTTTTCGGTGGATTTCAGTTGATGGTTTGGAGATTGGCATATCAACAGTAGTACTCCAACACCATCTTCATGGATTTTACCTCCTACTTCATTGATTGATGGCTATCGTCCTTTGCTGGTTGGAGTTCCGTTAGGTGACACTTTGAGGGCAGTAGCTGTTGGTATGGAGAGGAGTGATTGGTATTGTCACTTTGGAGTTAAAGGATGGGATGATGATGAGTTCTTCTCATCTTTGGGCAGCAGAGATACTCTTTGCTCCATCTTGGACTTGATTCACAGGTTATAGGGTGTTGTTTTGATTCATGCCAGTAGCTTGTCAAATGCTGGTATATGTTTTTATGCACCCACGATTGGCATCATTCACATCTGTAGGAGACCACTCAGGGTGGATTGGTATGTTGATGATACATACACTTCAATCTTGGTTGCAGGTTCAGGCTTCATGGCAAATTTGAGCACTAGGCTCTGCATTGACAGTTTTTTTTCAGGAGATCGATGTCATTCATGGTGACACCCTTTTTGCTCCTGAGAGCAAATCTGGACAGTTGCAGTTGCTTGGTGGTAGAGGTTTTGTTGGTAAGACTGTAGAGGGTAACAATGAGGTTGTGGTTAGCTCAACTCATCTTGACATGAGTTGTGAGTCTTCTTTTGATGATGGCAGTGAAGGTGGGAGTGCACTTGACTATTCGGATCTTCCATTGGAACAGTCAAAGGAGTTCCACCTCGATTGCATCTTGAGGTGTGCTCATCAGTTCTCTTTTAGCCCACATGTACAGGATTTGATGTTGACATTGATGAGATAGAGAGATGGGTTGAATAAGGGATGTTTTGATTCACTCTGGTGTGACATGTTTTAGATTTTAGATGATGAGTCCAAGTTTGACAGGTCTCTCACTTGGAGTTCTCCAGTTGGGTATTTCCAGTAGCAGGAGTTCAAGACTTGGACTCTAGGGGGTTTCAGAGTGGCACAACAAAAGTCAGTTGGTGTTGTGGTTGATGGGTTTCTAGTTTATCCATGGGATCCAGGTATGTTATTTGAGGTGTATCAACACAATACTTGGAGTTGGCGTGATGGAGTGGATTTATAGAGTTGGGATCCAGGCATTCCATTGCTGGTTGGTGGGTTTCATTGTTTGATAGAGTTTGACGGCCTCTTGGGTTCTAGTTGCATACAGAGGTTATGGGATTGCACATGTTGCAGGATCATTTGGGATCCGGGTGGTTGGTGAACAGGTGCAGTTGATTCTCCATTCGAGCTTCAGGTGTTGTGGTAGTTGAGATGGTTTGGCAATTGTGGATTGCTTGAGGGCAAGCAATCTTTGGGAATGGAGGACTGTCATGTCCCCGATTTGGAGGCATAATTGATTAAGTTATTCTGCCTCCAAATCGGGGACATGACAATCCTCCCTTCCCAAAGATTGCTTGCCCTCAAGCAACCATCTCAACTGCCACCTGTTCACCAAGACTGGATCCCAAATGATTCTGCAACATGTGCAATCCCATAACCTTTGTATGCAACTGGAACCCAAGAGGCGGTCAACTCTATCAACCAATGAAACCCACCAAACAATGGAATGCCTAGATCCCAACTCTGTAAATCCATTCCATCATGCCAACTCCAAGTACTGTGCTGATACACCTCAAATAACATACCTGGATCCCATGGATAAATTGGAAATCCATCAACCACAACACCAACTGACTTCCGCTGTGCCACTCTAATATCCCCTAGAGTCCAAGCCTCGAACTCCTGCTGCTGGAAACACCCAACTGGAGAACTCAAAGTGAGAGACCTGTCAAACTTGGACTCATCATCTGAAATCTGAAACATGTCACACCAAAGTGAATCCAAACATCCCTTATTCAACCCATCTTTCTGTCTCATCAGTGTCAACATCAAATAAACTGAAAACCATTATCAGCAAGTCAGAAGAGACAAGTGTTTGTCAAAATTTCTAAGGCAGAAAATCAGAGGTTTTGAATCAGATTTGGCAAGGCACATTACATGGAAATTTGCTGCAATTTCCATTACTCTGAGGTGAGCAAACAGAAATGTTTTTGAAGTTGAATTTTTTTTCTTGGAACTCTAGGTAACTGTCTTGCAGAAATTTCAATGTACTTTGCATGGAAAATAACAAATATATTGCAGAAGTTGAAATATCATGTCATCAAAGTAAATAGTGGTGTAACAATGTCGTGGCAGAAAATTGGAGGAGACAGTGACATCAGACATCTGTATGGATTGCACAGTTTGAGTCTGAAATCAGCTATGTGAACCTGATGTCACTTGACCTTTTTGTAGTGAGGTGATGTCAAGTTCAACAATGAAATCAACCTCCCTTTCCAGGCTAAAGCATTGTCATCCAAGCTGTCATCAACATGAGTTTTTGTAGACATCAATCTGCTGCTACTAGACACAAGGATGACTTTAGTCAAGAAGGCAACTTGATGCCACCAACAAGGCAGCTGACTTAAAGAGCATGTGAAGATGATGTCAACAGTAACATTAGAATCCCATTTGACATCAAGAGGGGTATGGGTGATGTAAGATTAGCAGTGATGTCAATAGGGCATGTGAAGATGATGTCAACAGTAATATTAGAATCCCATTTGACATCAAGAGGGGTATGGGTGATGTCAGATTAGCAGTGATGTCAATAGGGATGACATGATACATGTGTGAATTGATGTCAACAGTGGTAGAAAAACTGAAATTTCAAGGTTATTGTCAACATGATGTAAGATGCTTGGGGGTGATGGAATATGATGGTGCACGTAAGGATTTCTTGGTGAGCCCTTAGGCATTGGTAGGATTTTTATTGTATAGGGTACTAAGGCAATAGCAACCTGATACAATGTTTATGAGTGACCCAACTTGATGAAGTGATTGAAGTTGGTACTAGTTTCAGATCTAGAAATGAAGACATAAAAAGATGTTAACTATGATCTGATTTAATGTTTGTAACATATTTGAAAGTTGGTATTTTTTATGTTAAGGGGGGGTGTTATGAATATGACATGGAAATAAGAATAGGATCACTACCTACATTAGACATGTGACCAAGATAGCATTTCAAGTCATGGACAGTAGTTAGTAGTTAGGGGGTTAATGTGTCATAATCATATATGTGGTGCCATGTGAGAAATAATTTTGGTGAAGTTGGGTGTGGTGCATTACAATCTATCTCAGGCTAGCAAACGGTGTATGCCCAGGCATATGCCTAACAAATAGTTTCCATGTTGTTACTTATCCAATAGATCAGTGCATTCATTGTGGAAAATAAAAATTGTATGCAGAATAAATGCTATGCGTGCTATTGATATTTTTTTGCAAACGGCACATCTATGCAAGCAATGTGGTTTTGCATGTGTGAATGGGTAGTTAACAAAGATTCTAATATATAGAAGAAATTGCCTTTGAGTTTCTTTTCTTTTTGATTCTCATAAATCAATTATCAATGTTGTTTAACAAACTACATACATTCCATGTACTTGCAGCTTGGGACTGCTTGAAGAAATCGCAGTCACTACAACAATTTTAGGTTTTCCTCTTGCAAGTTGCATGAAGTTTAGCATTTTGAGGGAATTTTTGTTTTAGATTTCATATAACATAATCTTTTAACTTTGCAGGTTATAGGAACTTGGGATGATCATGATTATGGATTGAATGATGCTGGAAAGGAATACCCTAATAAAGCTATAAGCCAAAAGCTTATGCTGGATTTCTTGGATGAAGCCCCAAATAGTCCTAGGTGAGGTATTGCACATGCTAAATATGAATTAGTATTGGCAGTATGATTATGGTACATGCTCTAATTTTTTTCTGTTTTGATTCTGAATAAATTGCACAAATGTTATGATTTGAATATTTCATGTGTCAAATTTCCATGTACTCTCTATTTTGAGGGATAAATTAGTAGTGTAGACGAAGTTAAACATGCTTAATTTACACTTCATTTTTTGATGCTATACAATCTACTAGATTATAAAATTTGACACACTTGATCGTTTATCCCCTCGCTTGCAATTTAGAAAAATTAGACAATTTGAAATAGAATTTTACATTCTTCAAAGATGTAATTTAGGTGAATTATTGCATTTGAATGTGTTGGCATAACAACTAGCACCTCTGGAGTAAGAGTTGGTACGGACAGCTATGCACACTATGCAATGAGTGCTCTTCAAATTAGGAGGGGAAGCTCCCTCGTTGTGCTTGACAAAATTACTTGCAAATGGAAATAAACTAAACTAAATCCTATCTTTTTGTTTCAGCTGTAGAGGTACAAGGCTTTCTCGAAAACTATACGTTGCAGCTGAGTATTTTCTGGTTTTGCAGATCCACTAACTACAACTGAACTTAATTACTTAAATTCTATCCAGTCTCCTCAAGAAAACAGAGCATGAGGAAACGGAGCAAGGTTTTGACTATTAGACGATAAACGGATTCAGATTCTCTACTTGGAGGCAAGGTGGCACAACTATTATCTCAATCTGAACAAGTTTATTAGGCACAAAACAGATTTAAGAATTTACCATGATAATCTCATGAAACCCTATGTGGCATAACATTTGGTCATAATAGTAAAGACTCACAAACAGATTTATCTAAACTATGGGAAGAATTCACCATTACAATTGCATGAAACCCTATGTGGCATAACAATTAATCGTAATAGCAAAGACGCATGAACAAATACCAAAAGAGCAATATTGAGGGCAAGGTAGGTGCAGCATATATTTCTCTCTCAAGCAAAAGTTATTTACAAATGAGCAAAAACTCTTATTTATATACATCAAGGTGTAGGGAACCCTAAAATCACCTTGAGTCATCTACAGTCTTGCAATGCATGCAAGATTCGCTGCCAAACCCTAATGAAGTAAACTATACAGTCAACTGGAAAGCTACCATCAGTTAACCGAAACATCTAATCTAAAAATGGACAATTGTGCAAGCATGCACGTCCTTATTGAAAGCAAGTTAACTGGAAGACTACCATCAGTTAACGTAAAACCCTAAATGAAACTCCAAGTGTGTAAAGCTGATCTCAGAATAGATATGCATGAGATGAGACAACGAGTTAACTTGAGAAAGTAATGCCAAGTTTAACTCCTGTGTATAATGTCTATCCTGAGAGGTGGGAACTGAAGTTTACTATCCGTGATCTCGAGCAACCAATCCCTCAACGAGATTGCAGAATCGATTACTATCCGAGCTATGAGACTCACTAAGAATGCTATGT
>VDFB02323044.1:0-11607 GCA_007258455.2 Sequoia sempervirens | reverse complement strand
CACCGTATAAGTCGAAAAGCCTCGTGAACATGCTTTGAAATGACGTTTCAACTCGTAACTCAAGTCGATCATAATACTCTATAAACTTTCCGAACATCGAGAATGCCCATGTTGTTTAGTCTCTAATCGACTCTAAAAGCGATCAAGGCCACGAGATATGAACACATGTGAAACTCATGGGCAACTAGGAAACCGGTGATCTGCCTGTGGAGAATATCGCTGATGAAGGATGCCCAGTCATAATGCTCCTGCCCAGAAATGATGCAACCAATAATATAATACATCCAAGGCTGGAAAACATTTGCATGTGCTTGACTTGAGACATGATTCAGGAGTGTGATTAGAATCGCGTACTCATCCTTGTATTCACCACGACCCACATTGTTTGGCAATCTGTTCTTTGCTTGTTTTAACCATCTTCCTGCCATCTTCTTTTGACACTTGTCTACATCAGCATCAAATGCCTGCTCACACTGCTCCATAGAAATAACTAGGCTGTTAGGGTGTTGAGGAATGCCAAAACTCCTTTCGATGTCTAGAGGCTTGAGACTACAAATGACTCATCCGTCAACTGACACTATCTCACGAGTATTAGAATTGTAATGCTTAATACAAGCCATCACGAATTCAACACAATGAACGGAGATAGGTATGGAAGCGGCCTCTAATAAACCAGATTGCTCAATATTTTGAATAATTGAACTTCTGATCTTGACAGGATCTAGAACTGCTTCTGGCAACACTTGTGAAGATCTGTCTCAACCAACCTGAGAAAATCATGAGTAAGGACTGTTTTGGTCCTGATTCGAATTGAGTGAACTGCATTCAAAAATTCGCTGTTGATCGTGAACTTGACTATGTTTGACAAGATTTTGGAAGCTAAAAATAGCCTGCGAGTTAAAAATAGCTTCAAGAATTATTTTCAGCGAAAAATCTGAAATATGGGTTTTGTCCAGAAAAAGATTCAAGACAACCTAGAACGTCGATGCGAAAATATGCCGTACCAACTCTTACTCCAGAGGTGCTAGTTGTTACGCCAATAGAATGTCATGTCCCTTTTTCAAAATAAAAAAATAATATTTTAAGTGGGTCCAGTTATTTCATTTTCGAAAAATGCCACTTAAATATTTAAAAAGGAGCCTTTGGATGTAATTTAAAAGTGTTTTAAAATTTTAAAATAAAGGAAAAATAAATAAAAGGCAAAGCATATTAAAAGAGAAGTCAAGGCTCATTATTCATCATCATTGTTCATTTTCATTATTTTCAAAATTTGAATTTCAAGTTTGCATTCAAGGATGAAAACCCTTGGTGTGGATGATCTAGAGGACAATAACCCTCTTGGATTCAATCTTGGATTGAGGAACAAAAACCCTCCTATCCTTTTGCAATTTTTTCTCTTCTGCGGTTGGAAATAGGGCATTCATCTCTTTTTTTATCTCTTTGATGGTGTTGGTACAGGGCTTGGCATCATGATGAGTAATGCCTGCAAGATGGTATTTGAGGCGATTTATGCAAAAAATTGTCCTAGGCTCTAGCCCTTGATAGGCATATTTTCAAGTAGGGTCTTTAGCTCCTGTAGGACGAGTGCTTGTAATCGGCGGTGACACCGATGGGGTGGAGCTTGAGGCTGAACCTGATCTAGAAACTTCTCTATTTGGCATGTATTTAACCTACACATACAAAGTGAAAGCACAACATATTAATTTTTTAATACAAAAGAAATAACCTAAATTATACACAAATCACTAAAATCAGCATAAAATTAGTTTAAATCAATATAAATTAGTTTAAATCAGTAAAAATTGAATATAATCTAAAGATTCTATACATTTTTTCCAAAAAAAAAGGGTTAAAATAAAAAAATTGTGTATGGAAAAAACAGTGAAAATAGTTAAAAAATCAGAAAAGATCATCAAAAAATGGTGATAAATCCAATTTTTTGGGATTTAAATGCAAAAATATTACTTACTTTTAACATATGATGATTTTGTTTTTAACCTAGATGTTGGATTTTTGCAGCAAAAATGAAGTAAAATGTTTTAAAAAAATAAAAAATAAAAAACAAAAAACTGACATGTGCTTCAAATTGGCCTTCCAAATTTACCAAAAAATCCTTTTCAATCTTCTCTCCTCGATGCAAATGTTTTGGAAATGGCATGTTTTGGGTGGCAGTAGTGTTGGAGGGTTTGCTTTTTGCTTGCTTAGGGAATAGAATCCGCGATTTAGCTTTTTGGCGTCTTTTTTTGACTCAACAGCCTTTTATTCTGGCACAACCAAGTTTTTTAGTCGGATTTGCCAAATTTCTAGTGAGTACTCGCCAAAAATTAGGCAAGTACTTGCCAGAAAGTCGGCAAGTCTTTCTGGCGACTAAATGGCGCTAAAACTCGCCCTTCATTTGGCTTGGTGAGTAGTCAGCAAGTATGCCATCTATGCTTAACACTACCTGCCATTTGACATAATGTCTAATCATGAATTACTTATTTTTTCTGTCCATGGTTAAAACCATCATACAAGATGGCATAAAAAGGCTTACTTTCAAATTCTTGATGATTAGAATGCAATGTTGCACCAATCTTTAATAAGGTTAGCACAACCTTTCCTTATTTTTTGAAGTCCTAATAATTGTCTTGGAATTTAAGGTTGCATGTGTAATTTTTTTTGAATGTTGTTACTACTTTGGATATCATAGAAGTTGAGGTAGGAAGTGTTTAGAAGCTTCAATTCAAGGAATTGGGATCTTAACCAGAATCTTTGTACATATCAAGTGCCTCATTGCTGCAAGAAGCTCAAAATCCCCAGAATGAAGTGTTAGCTTCAAGAAAGTGATTGTGTTCTGAGTCACTCGGGATTTTGGGATCTGAGTGACATTTTTGCATCTTGGAAAATGTCAGATGGATACATGGAAGCTCAAAAATTTGAATAAAATGTATCTTTATAGGAGATTGACTAACGTACATCATTTGAGGGTACATAATTCTAAGAGGCAATAAATGCAAAGTTTTTCTGTTGTGATTGTGCTCAAAAAGTTTGGATTCCCAAAAATAAACAAAAATTACTAATTTTGAAAAATGATGAAACTCGTTGTACCTAGTTATACAAAAACTCCTAATGCAATGTGGCATCAAGTATGCAAGAACATTTCACATTGGGATGTAGTGTCCCCTTGATAAACTTATCTAACATAAGAGTACAAGTTAGGACATATGATTTATTTTACCAACACATCATTTTATTTATATAAATTTGCCTTGAAAACCGGTATATCATCAATAAAGCACATAATTACTTGTTAATGATTAGATCATTTCAGATTGCATATTTTCAGAATAAGACAAATAAATGCATTATCATCTAGGACATTAACTATCATGATCAGATATGACTTATTACTCCCAAGTGGAATAGACCCTTGCCTCGTTCCTCTTCCTAACCTCATTGGATAGAAGATTTACTGTGCCAAGGGCGCGTGCACGATCTCAAATTGGACTCCTTCAAGGTTTACTACTTGTCTTGGGACCGTCCAACATTGGACCGATTTACTAGCCTTCCCTCCACACACTCCCTATCCTTATCGAGTGTTAGCAAAAGGGAATTTTGGCCTGAAGTCTATTCTCATAGTAGTAAAGTCATAACAGCATTCACTTATTCTATTGAATTTCACAAATCATCACAAATTAGAACATTCACTGACATTAATTCTAATAAGATATGAGTTATGTTGGCGTAACAACTAACACCTCTGGAGTATAAGTTGGTACAGATAGCTATCCACACTATGCAATGAGTGCTCTTCAAATTAGGAGGGGAAGCTCCCTCGTTGTGCTTAACAAAAATGCTTGGAAAGGGAAAAGTAATCTAAACTATCTCCTGTCTTTTTGTCTCAGCTATAGAGGTACAAGGCTTTCAAGAAAACTCTATACGTTGCAGCTAAGTATTTTTTGGTTTCGCAGATCACTAACTACAACTAGGCTAATTACTTAAAATCTATCCAGTTTCCTCAAGAAAACAGAGCATGAGAAAATGGAGCAAGGATGACTATATGATGATAAACAAGTATAGATTCTCAACTTGAAGGCAAGGTGGCACATCTATCAGCTCAATCTGAGTAAGTTTATTATTCACACACATCACACGATAACCAAGTTCAGATTCTCAACTTGAAGGCAAGGTGGCACAACTATCAGCTCAATCTGGACAAGTTTATTGAACACAAAACAGATTTGATCTAACTAAGGAAAGAATTAACCATTATAATTGCATGAAACCCAAGTGGCATAACAATTCATCATAATAGCAAAAACGCATGAACAAATACAGAACGAGCAATATTGAAGGCAAGGTAGGCACAACATATATTTCTCTCTCGTGCAAAAGTTATGTACAAATGAGCAAAACTCTTATTTATAGACATCAAAAGGTGTAGGGAACCCTAAAATCACCTTGAGTCAACTACAGTCTTGCAATGCATGCAAGATTTATTACTAAACCCTAATAAAGGAAACTATCTGATTAAGCTGGGAAAACTACCATGTGATTAGCAGAAACATCTAATCTAAGGAAATGGACATTGCATGAAGCATGCGTCCTTATTGAGAAAGCATGTTAACTTTAACACTACCATGAGTTAGCATCAAACCTAAATAAAACTCCAAGTAAATAGAGCTGATCTCAGAATAGATATGCATGAGATAAGACAGCGAGTTAACTTGAGAAGGTAACGCCAAGTTTAACTCCTGCGTGTAATGTCTATTCTGAGAGGTGGGAGCTGAAGTCTACTGATCGTGATCTCGAGCAACCAATCCCTCAGCAGTTATTGCTTCATCATTGTGGGAGCTATGATACTCTGTCGAAGAATGCTATGCCTGCACAGCATGTCCTCACCAACTGTGATCTGGGACTGAAGTTCACCCGTACTCCTTGTTGCTTCATCGAACAACGCTGACATGACTGTAAGCTGATTAATCTTACAGCCAACGGTCTCCCCATTGAAAATAGTATGAATGAGTGCTTGGAGCTGTGACTGAACGTTGGTAAGCTCAACATACGCACCACCCTCAATCTGATATCGACACGGCAAGCGAGATACTAGGGTCCTCACAAACCGGAGTGCACTAGTGACGTGCTCTCTACTCTCAGCCAACTCTGACGCCATAGTCTCCTCTATCTTTGCTTTGAAAAGCAACTGTGTTTTCCAAGAGTAGATAGCTTCTTTATCTTCTGCATCTGTGACTGATTCATATGCCATACTCAGGTGAGCAATCATAATCTCATCGAGTCACGGTAATTGCCATGTCTGCGTTCCTCATCACGGAGGCGTGTTGTGTGGCGTTTTTCACACATCGCCCCATTGCAAAATGGGGACCCCTATTTTGCTTCGTTTCCGTCTTTTGGCTTGATTTTGGTTTGTTTTGTTGTTGTCTCTCTTTTTGCCGTCTATCCTTCTAGGGACGTTCCCGTCTTTGAGCTTAAACGAGTGAAATTTGGCCAAGTTTGAAATTAGGGTTTCCATCCTTCTGGTCAGTCCAAGGTTGAACGAAGTGAATAAATTGAAAATAGAGCTTAACATTGTTGTCAGTATGCTTCCAATAGGCTCTCAGCAAATTTTCATTTCATCCGGTCACGGTACTTACTATTTTAGTAGTGTGCGATTCTGAGCAATGCAATGGCATTTTTTGAAATTCCGACGGTCACATGGCATCGAGCACATCGGGCTGCTACGCATGTAAAATTTGGCCCGAAAACGGAACAACTTTCTATTTTAGCGATCCGATACGGGACAAATTTCAAGGCTTAAATGCGAGTTTTCAACTTTGCATGTCTGGTTTTCTACGGGTTTTGAGGATACCATAATGGTATAACATACAAGATGAGGCGACAACTTTTCAGTGCCTCAGAGGCTATTTTTGAGTTTACATGTCTTCGAGGGGTTTCTTTTGCATGGGATGATTCACGGTGGGTTTCCGAGCTTCGTGAGTGGTATGACAGCCATGGAATAATCACTGATGGAACTTACTATTCTTAGCAAGAAGATCGCGTCCAAACCCGATAGCCACCTCCTACTTGATTCCGAGAATCCGCGAGCTGATCGCAATGCAACGAAGCGAGGACAAGCAGTCATTTGTCTCGCGCTCTTGAGCAAATTGGGGTTTCTAACCGGGGCCTAAAGAAGAGTAAAAGTCAAAATTTTTGAAACCCGGTGTAAACCATCGCGATCAACATCCTTCAGGCTATCTGCTGGTAAAATTTCAAGTCAAACGGGGCACTTACTATTTATAGTAAGTCATTTTGGAAACTGGCTAAAAATAGCAAGTCAGGTGCATGCGCCGATGTCAGCAGAAAGGTCACGTGGTGAGGAGCGCCTCATTCAAATTTCAGGCCAATCGGAGCAGTGGAGCTATCAGAAGCAAGCATTGGCTATTTATAGTAAATCACCTTCAGAAATGGGCTAAAAATAGCAGGCCGACTAAAAATAGCAGTGTTAACAGGGTAACCAGGACATGAGGATGCAGTGTTTAAAATTTCAAATCGTTCTGAGCTTCAGAGATGCAAAAAAATCAAAGGGCTTACTATAAATAGCAGGGCATGAAAGCTGGCGAAAGCCAGAAAAAAATGTCTAAGTCTGAGTTTCATCCTCCACCCTAGGCCAAATGCGCCTACTTCAGCTGGAGAGCAAGCCAAGCATGGAAATATTCCAAGTGTTCATCCACCTCCAGGGGTAAAATGCGCCCTCAAGGGATGAAGAAGTTTGAAAAAGTTTCTAAGTCATTGTCAAATCCACCTGCCACCTCCAAATGCGCCATCCTTGAGGAGTGGATTTGAAAATTTTCTAAGTGTTCATTTTCATCCTCCAATACATGTGAAATCCACCCAGCTACAAGAGACATCAAGAAAAAAATTCTAAGGCAAGCTTCATCCTGCTCATGCCTCTAAATGCACCCAGCTTGCCTTCAGGTGTTTGAAAAAGTTTCTAAGGCATGAAAATCCACCTGCCACCTCCAAATGCGCCATCCTTGAGGAGTTGCTAACAAAATTTCTAAGTCTGAAAGATATCCTCCTGCCTTGGCAAAATGCGCCCTGCTTGATGAAGAGGCAAGGTCTCATGCTTGAAAATTTCTAAGTGTTGATGTTCATCCTGCTACCTATAGCAAAATGCGCCCAAAGTGCAAGAAAGTCAAAAGGTCAACAAAACTCGTCCTTCACATATGGCCAAATGCGCCCAAGCATGTTAAGGAGAGGACAAAAGGTTGACTTTCTCCTCTCTCCTTTGAATGTGCCTATATGAAGGCATGTAAAGACAAAACATCTCCATGCAAAGGTATCCATGCAAAATTAGAAGAAGACAAAGGCGTTGAAAACCATGTAATGACTAAGTCAAAGGTGGCGTTTAAAGTTTATCCTCCTTCAAGTATGAAATGCGCCCAAGTTAGGGAGGAATTGATAAAAAATTTCTAAGTGAGAGTTTCATCCACCACACATAGTGAAATGCGCCCAAATGGGGCCATGTGAGGACAAAAGAAAGGAAGCTGAAAGGTCACCTTCAAGTGGGATATGCGCCTAGGATGATGGAAGTATGAAGTGAAGTATACTAGGCGTGATAAAGTTAAATTTTCCCCTTCAAGTGAGAAGTGCGCCTGGATTTGAAAATTGATATTGCTAAGTGGTGAAGTGATAAGTGGTAAGGCGTTGAGAATGTTAAGTGTTGATAATTTTTCCTAAGGCGTTGGAGCTTCAAGTGGAAATATTTTCCAAGTGTGAAATAAAATGCAAGGTGGTGAGTGAAAGATAAAATGTGTTAGGCGCCTTCATGAATAATTTTTTTTTTTTTTAAGTGAAGATGAAATTTCCACCACTGGCGAACGAATAAAATTCTCTAAGGAAAATTTTCAAAATGCAAGGTGATTTAAATTTTTTTTCTAAGGCACAAAATATTTTCTTCCTCTAGAAAATACGCCTAGACTCTGAGGTGATAAGATTTTCCTAGGCATGAATAAATTTGTCAGTAGATGAAGTCAGAGGATGCTGGCATGGCAGGATGGATAAAAAAATTTCGGGTCAGAGCAACAGGATGTTCGCAGAGATGAAGAACGGGATTAAAATTGTTGAAAATATTTTTAAAGGTTCAAAATTCGAGAAAATTAAATGAACCCATTCATTGTACACCCATGGGTTCGACGCGTTCTGAAGGAAATTTTCTTCTGGGTATTGAAGATTATCTATGAGGAGTTGATTTTAAAGTCTTCCATGCTTCGCTGTGGCCTTCAGGATGAGGATTTTTGATGGGCACCGGGTTGATGAATTTCCTAAGGGAAATTTGAAAATTTTTCTAAGGCAAGGAATAAATGACGTTGTTGAAGATAAAATGCCTTGGCAGATGAATTTGAAGGTGATCGCCTAGATGATTTTTGATCAAATTTTATGAGAGGATTTTCGAGCTTGAGTTGGATGTGAAATATCGTAGTGGAAGTGAGCCGAGTAAGATGGGTTGAAAATTTGGCTATGTATCAGTGCGTATGATGAAGTTGACTAGTGAGGACGATGAATGCTTGAAGTTAGAGTGAAAATCGTGCAAGAGAATCTATAATATGAAGTGTTCTTATACTCTTCTCCTTGCTTGTTTTGCGGAGGAACGTTGAGATTGCCGATGATGACTTAAGGTGATGAAGAAAAGTAATCCAACATGATGGAAGCTCGAGCAAAGTTGAAGAACGCCAAGAAGAAGATCAAGAGCATTGAACTCCGTATTCTATCAAATTTTATTATCCGGAGAGGCGATCTTGTAGACTCTTTTACCCTCTTCCAAGCGATCACTGCACTGGCTAAACGCCAAGATCGAGAGCAATGTGGTTCGCATTTCAAGGCTGGAATTCTAGAAGATGAGACATTATGGTTTCGTCGGCTACCCCACCTCTTGGTGGTGGTTTTTAGGCTAATTTTGTTTAGGTCGAGGTGGCACAATCCGGGCCATCCAGCTGATTGTAATCCGAGCCCGCTGACTTGGCCAACTATAGGTATCCTCATTTGTATCTCAGTAGCTTAGAGTTAGACAATAGACATAGAATAGAGGGACAACTTAGAAGTAACTTAGTATAGATTGATAGTGTAGTTTGAAAAAGAGGGAAAGTTTTCCCTTTGAAAACTTTGTAAGAAATTGTTGTGAACACTCTCTCAATAAAAGAGTTTTTCATTGATGGTGAATTTCGTCTTTGTTGTGAGTAGCTAGCAAGGTTTCTTCGTCCTTCCAATTCAAATGGTAGCGTAAAATAGTTCAAAAGTAGAGCAATTTTCATTCCATGCAAGTAGGCGTTAGTCATGGGAATGTGGTGTTTGATTCAAGCAAGTCACTATCCATACTACTCGCTGGCCTACCCATTGCGTGTTCGCCTGTGTGGTCAATCGAAACGCCAGCGCCTCTAATCAATCACGCTTGAATGATGGCATGCGCTGCCAGGATGGCATTCATGTCAAGTGGTGGTTTGAACATCTTTAGTCATCTCCCCTGAAGATTGCACCGACTCCGTGGAAGCTGTCCGAGGTGAGGCAAAGCGAAGTTTGGTTGAAGTTTGTTGAAGTTGAGCTCCATATCCCACACTTAGAATAGGTTTACACTCTCTAAACCTTACACCATTTTCAATTCAGTACTTTCTGGTTAGAATAGGAAACCCGCGCATCATAGACAAATCTTTCGAGCATTTGAATTCCTTTCTCTGTTGCCGAACAATTCCGTAAGTCCCCTTGAAATACCAGCAAATCACATTGAGCCAACTGAGCCTATTCGCACTGAAAGAACCTTGGAGTTGAACGCATGAACTTTCTTGCAATCTTAGCATGTGGAATACTTTGATCAAGAGAGGATAGGGTAGCCATTGGCAACTTTATTCTGCATTGGTGCGGTCATGAAAAACACATCAACAAGACATAGACAGAGCTCTTGTGCATTATACCACAACTGATATAACTTTGTAAGCATAGCACGGCCTCTAGCAACGAACTCCTCCCACTCATCGAAACGCTTGCCATATGCAACTAAATGATTAAGTTGACCTTGTTCTGCTGGAGGCTCAAGCATCGGCGGGGGTGTGGCAATGACATCTGACTTGTGAACGGCTAGAAATGTACTGACGAAGCTGTCTGATTTCAGCCTTGAGGGCTGCCTTATCTTCTCTATCTTTCAACATTCTATCCCTGGCACTGTCTGTAGCAACCTGTAGGAGGATCAACCTGAGTCTGGCGTGTGCTACGACCAAGGTTGACTGTAATAACTTCAAAATCCTGAGATTCCAACTCGTCCAAGTTCTTCCCCTGTGGAGGTATAATAGTCTCGACGACGATCTCCATATCAGTATTCCTTTCCACGTGGACCATGTTCTCGACCCTCTTGTCTGGAGCATCCTGGTAAACTTGATCAAAATCTGAATGATTAAGGATATAGGATGGCTGGCTCCTCTTCCTTCCCAGCTGAGACTCAATCCAAGACTAATCTCGGCTAATGCTACTGGAAGGGTCTGTACTAGCAACAGGAGGTTGTGACGAGAGTGAATATGTAGAGGAACCACTGCGAGATGGGGAGTCTAAATCCAATTCAATGTGAACTGGGGCTGGTGATTGCTCCGGAACTGGTGTAGGAACTTGAGGCTGAACCTCAGGCACTGGCGAAGTCTGAACTGGCCTCTAAACTGGCTCTCTCTCAGGCTCCGTGTGTTTATTAGTGGCAAGCGCCTTAGCTTTTGAATTGTTTGGTGCTTGACCTTTCTTAGGAGGGTTACTCCTCTTTTTTTGTTTAGGTTTTGACGAGGAAGGGAGCGAAGGATTCACCACTGGCGGCTCTGCTCTAGGCACACTTACCCTCCTGGTCTTCTTGCTGTCGAGGTAAAGTATATTGTTTCGAATAACTCTACTTGACCTCTCTTTTACTGTTGCGTACTCCTTGGCGTACCAATCAACTGTTGGCAGTGGCTGTGTGTCGACCTGCTCTCTGAAAAACTGAGGAAGAACTTCTCCCTCATCATCTGATAAACCTCCCACATCTTCTGATAAGAAAACAAAAATCTGTGAGAGAGAGAAGCGGCCATAGCTATGTCTGCGAACCTCAAAGTCATCTGAGCAGTTTGCCCAATAATCCTCCATAGAAGGCTCATGATATGCGCGTCTAGCAAGGCGAGTTGTGTAATGACCCCAAAGATCATAAGCGCGTGCCTCAACAAGATACTTGAGATGATATTTCTCGAACTCCTGTTCTGCAACTTTGGCATCAACTGTTGTCTTGCACCAATACATTCCAAACTGAAAAGGAAAATTGGCAGTTGGTCTATGCTTGCGGCGTAAAAGACGATGAACATCATGCAACTGCCTCAGGAATTCCATAAAGAGTGTCTTATCCGAAGGATAACTTGGAAGCATAGTTGGATTTCCTATAAAGCCATATACTCGGATGTAGGTGTATGTCGGGAACTGAATAAACCAATCCGCCCAACCATCCATTGCTGCTCTAGCAACTGTCGAGATACGAACGTGCAACTCCCGGTCCAAATTTCTCACTATGTAAGTTAGAAAAGCCTCGTGAACACTCTTGAAACGACATTCAACCTTAGTGAACTCAAGCTGATCGTA